>JAPCYS010001054.1:0-95946 GCA_028641055.1 Alopecurus myosuroides
TGTTCGGGCCGATAT
The DNA here is from genome assembly GCA_028641055.1 of Alopecurus myosuroides. Lineage (NCBI taxonomy): Eukaryota > Viridiplantae > Streptophyta > Magnoliopsida > Poales > Poaceae > Alopecurus > Alopecurus myosuroides. The sequence continues at coordinate 16 of JAPCYS010001054.1, forward strand.
GCGGTATAAGCTCGGGACCTGAAAATGGTCATGCCCGCATATTAGTCGGACTTTTCTCGGTCGTGGGCTTTTAGCATATCTGTTAGAGTTGATCTTGCAGAATTCGATGGACATGTGCCCTGTGTGATTTGGCTTGCGTACCGATTGGCCCATCCATCCATCTACGCACTATGCAGTTAGGCCTGTGCCAATGCACTGTTTCTAAACACGTTATCATAGCCATAATAAAAATTTCAGTGACAACTTTGTCAATGCATTGTTTCTTATGAGTAGTATTTAAATTAATAATATTACTTATATGCATGCATATGATTGGGTTATGAGCTATTTTTGCCTATGGCCGCGTGCAAAGGTTGTATCTTAGCTAAGATACAACCTCCATCTCTCTCTTCATTAATTCCTATGTCACGAAAGCAATTTTCCTAGGATGCAATGCTAAGAAATTTCCATCGGCACAAGCCTTATACCATGATCGCCTGCCACCATTAAGTCGGCTACACAGAGATGGCGCCGGCTCTGCCATGCAGATATGGAGGGCAGCGACCAACATTTTACTAAGGTTCCCTTGTCCAAGTTCATCCAAGAGAAAAAAACACTCGGTGGCCTTGGGCCTCAACTTGGGACAAGAAAACCATTATTGGGCCTTGGACCGCTAATTGTGAGTGATCTATCATTATGCGGCCACTCGATTGCTTCAGATTTGTACTCTCTAAAACAAGCAATGCTTTACTGTTGAGAGTTCGAATTGTGTCGACTGATCTAATACTAAGAGGATGTGGATAGTGAATATGAACGTGCTATTTAGAATTGAAGCATATATTTTGGTAGAATTTGATATCGGACAAAGTAGAAAGCCTACTCAGACCTGCATACAAATATAAACACTGCCTTTTCAAATGAGAGCATCTTCAACCGGAATTGTCAAATTTGGCTCCATATATATCCGATACGTAGAAACCCTGTCCGCGAACAGCATCCACCAAACCCTCAAATGACCACTTCTACACAAATTCCACCCCTCAAAAATATACTACCCATACAATAGATTATCCACGACATATGAAAATCATCGATCATCATGGGGCAACATACTAGATAATAAATATAGTCAAGTTCACATATTGTACACTACACGCGGACAAGTTCGGTTCAGCAAAACATACGGATGGAGGTTCAGCAAAATAAGACAAGGACATACCGGAGAGGATCACTGCAGAGGCTTTCCCTTCCCCTTGGCATATTCGGTATACGGATCATAGGATGAGGAGACACCATCTACATCGTTGGATGGCCGCTGAGGTATGCCCATATGCTCGCGCCTTGAACTCCAGCGTTAGACTTGGCGGGCTCCGGATCAGAAGCCACCATCCGACACCAGCCTCTAGTCCGCCATAGCTTGTTCAGCGGGTCCGCCAGGGCCAGTGAGCAGCTCGAGGAGGGTGTGACCCCGCGGGTTGGCTGAGAGAATCTTGTAAAACGCGCGTAGCTAAAGGCGCGGACTTCCGGCTCGAGGACTTCAGCCCAAGTCTGCACGATGTTGAGTCGGACTTGCGGCTGCAGTGGCTCTGAATAGCCGATGTCGTCGGCCATTTGAGATGGTGAGAAGAAGGGATGGGGAGGGGAGGGCCCCTGTAGTGGAATGTACAGTATGGTGAGCGAAGCTAGTGTTTGGTCGGATAGTGAGGACGTTTAGGGTTTTATGTATGGAACGGGCCCTACTAGCCCAGTGTGGAAGTGCGAGCAACCAACTTTCTTAGAGAGTATTAGAGAGTTGTGTTGCATCAATTTAAGGTTATGAAGTGATGCACATACAATATGTGCGCATACATTTATTGTTGTGTCATCATGATCTATATTCTATATTTATGCAACCATGTTTTCGAGGCAGAAACAAAATGAGTTCATGAAATTGGGCATCTCTTACTATTAAAAATGAGTTCTACTAGGATGAGATCAGGTCTTAATTATTACAAACATCACAAAAATGATGTTTACGTTGATACACTGGATGAGGCCATGTGCCGCTGCTCAGGACAATGCTCGCTACACAAAGGAAGAGTGTGAGGTGGCGGAGTCTAGCCTGACGTCTCTATGGACTATGGCGTCAGTCGAGCATGCCGCAGCAAGAAGGTGCGCTCTAGATGCTTTCTAGGTGAGCGTTCAATATGCAAATAATCTATGTTTGTAGTACCGATGGCGCCTACGGCTACGAGCTATCAATTCTACAATAAAGGTCGCCGATGCATATGTAAGATTGTGAACTATGTTTTAAATTTAAAATCTGGCGCCGTTGTTGTGCACTAGGAGGTAGGCAACTGTGCGTGTGGTAGGTGAGTCGCGGTAAATAATTAATGCTGCATATGAGGGAGAAGCTCTGCTGCCTGTTAGCGTCCTGAACAAACAGAGTCGGCCCCTTCAGTTCCGGTCAGTGAGGAGTAGACAAAATCATAGTTCAAGGCTTTCAAATTTTATTTTGATGTACAAGTTCATCTGTAGTTTTAATTTTATGTCCTCCTATGTAACTTGTTTGAAGTTCAAAATTTTATTAAAATTTTATAAACGGTGGGATTGAAAAACATGATGGACCTTAATGGTGGTCCTTTTGGGTGCCATAGAAAGGAAAGGACGGGCGTCAGTCCACCTCGCGATCCAAACTAATTTACATGTTCGTATTTCGTGTCCATATTGTATCAACCAATTGAAGTTTTTTTTTGAAGAGGGAAATGCCTAGAAGGGCCTAGAGTTGCATTGAAGTATCTGTGGGATTACAAGTTTCCATAAATGATCCTGAAGTAAAAGAAATTGCAGAACAATCCTGTCATTTTGCACAGAGGACCCTATGGTAAAAAAACACAATTAGGCCCTTTGTCATCCTCTTCACCACCGCTGTCACAAGGACTCCACCGTGGGCGATTCTTTGTCTCACGCGAGAGGTGACCACTTGGTAGAGGAAGAACGGTGTGTGCCGCCGGGAATCCTGCAAAGAGCCTCCGCCATGGAGGTTGAACTGATGCCGCCTTCGACATCGGGAGTGGCTGCCATATCAGCCCAAATTCATGGAGGCAAACAAAGGCCACCATCTGTTGATCTCCAATCTGCAGCAAGATATCCTCGTGAAGCCAAGAATCACGCCACTGGTGGAGAACAGGCCAGTAGCACCGGTTTGTAAGGGCCTTTGGACTCGGATACAAAACCGGTGCTACGTATCCGGGACTAAAGCCCCCCCCCCCCTTTAGAACCGGTCAGTCACCAACCGGTTCTAAAGGCCTCCACGTGGGCGCCGAAGAGAGCGCGCAGGCGGAGGACCTTTAGAACCGGTTGGTAATACCAACCGGTCCTAAAGTTATTTTTTTCTTTTTTTTTTCTTTTTTCTTTTCAGGGTTTCCAATTCCGTATTTAGGGTTTAGGGTTTAGGGCGTGTTCCGTATCTTCAGGGTTTCCGTTTACGTGTTTCCGTTTCTGTTTGCGGTTAAATGTTGATGCACCAAATAGTAGTACATATATATATACATGTAACACGAAGTAATCGACCGATAATTACATAATCTGAGGTTCGTTTTGAATAGTTGTATACTTGCATAGAGAAGGGAGTTGGCTATAATTGGTTCATAGGATGGAAAAATTCTCCGTCTTCTGCTATGACTTGCGTGAGAAGAAATCCTGCCAATTCCTCTGCAATAGCCTTGCAACGGTCGATTGGTTTGAGCTGCGCCCGCTTTCGTGCCATCTTGAAAAGAAGTAGATGAAAACAATTAAGTTATGAACAAAACTAAACATAATTAATGGCAACATAAATAAAGTTGTGAAGATCCGGTTACGTACCTCTAGAGTTCTGGTAGTACGGGATTTCTCATTGATCCTCCTGTGAATGAACTCGCAGACGTAGTATCCACAATAATCAGTTCCCTGTGGTTGTTGCGGGACTTTCTATATACGAGAAACATAATTCAGTCAAATTAATAATAATCAAGAGAATGGTAATGGTATTTAAATCAGGATACGTAGTACTACTTACTGTGTTAATCTGAAAGTTGAGCTTGTCTGCCCATGTACCGGGTTCTTCCTTGATGAACATTTGCCAAACCCTGGGCGACAAAAGAAAAATGAATAGAAGAGTTAATTATTACTTACTTGATATCAGGGAATGAACGAAAAAGAGGCCGATGAACGAAAGAGGCTGATATATATACTTTTGAAGCATCTGACGCGCACTCTTCCATCTGTCAGCGCCCCAGTTTAACGAGTCCTAGACTTCAACTTGTCCTCTATCGATTCTAATGATGAACAATATGAAGTGGCCGCTGCGCACGTGTACACACGCAGTCATGCATACTCATCAATTACACTTAACATCAGGTAAGCAAAATGGAATGTCTACAAGACAGTAACACTCACCTGAATCCGTAGGGCCAAAGTATTTCTTTTTTGGTATTTTGTCGCTTCAAAAACCTTAGCAAATCATCCGGTGTAGTCTTGTTGAACTTTTCTATTGTGGTTTGATGATACGAATACGGGTCAATGAACCCAAAGTCCCAGATTCCTGCCAGTCTGCATTCACGAATCTTCATTCTGCATAGTAGCGTACAAAAAGAATGTCGTCAGTGATAATTATACGGGCAACGAACGCGAGCTTAACTAAATAATTAAATTACACAAATAAATCACTTACAAACAGTAGCAGCTGAGGATAGACTTGTCGAGGGCACGTTGATTGTACATCTGGAAGAAATCATCGAACCCAAGCTCCACACCGTAATCTCCGAAGTAGTGTTGATCCTGAATTTGAGCCATGATACAGTCTCTCTCCTGCCTTGCGGCCTCCAAGTACCAATCATGTAAACTCCGTAATTGGGTTGTTAGAGCAGTAGGATCTTCGACCAGAGGGTGCCCGGGCTTGTATTTATATACCACATCAGCAATAGCGTAACCCACGTCGCCCATGCGTGGACAGGACACTGAAGCCGCGTCAGATAAGACCTTGAGCGGGCCAACTGACTGTGCTTCTTGTTGTCCGAGCTGGGGAACTTGTTTCCCGCATTTCGTCTGCTCCGCCTGCTTCATCTGTGCGGCGTGCTTCTTTTCAATATACCGTTCATAGTCTGAAAGGGGCGGCGGTGGCGGCGGTGCAGGATAATATAAGTTGTCGATGGTCCGCTTAATTTTCCACTTTGGGATGTCCTTCAGAGTTTCCTTCCAGACGTCTGGAGGGGGCTGCTGGGGAAACTGTGCGAACCATGCCTTGGTTTTGGATGCCACTGCATTGGTTAGTTCCTCCTCAGTCATCAAGCCTGGTAACTTCGGGGGACTCTTGACTTTCTTGGATTTCCTTGGTCTCTTCTTGGGAGGAGTCCCGTTTCTTCTGAACTGCAGCTTCCGCTTTGTCGTACCCGTAGTGGGCGCATCCGTCGGCTCACGGGAGTGCACGGGCGATGGACCCTCAGCCTCGGGCTCCGGCCAATCTTCGTTGTGGGGTGGACTTGGAGGTTCGTTGGGGGGTGGACTTGGAGGTCGTGCATTCTCTGTACGAATGTGAAAAAACTATTAAAAATAAGATAACATGTGGTGCAACATTCAGTAATGGATGGAGGTATGGTGCATTCGTACCTGGAGGAGTCGGTGGCCTTGGCGCCGAGTTAGGGAACACGATGTGTTTCTTATTCCACAAGATGATACCAAGCTCCATTTCTCCCAGTGTCTTCTCGCCCTCACCTCCAGGAATACTGAGCTCAATTGAATGGCATCCCGGCGTAATTGTTGACAACCCGACACGAGCATGGGATGCTGGAATCTGACCACCATGGTAGGTTGCTCCAGGTTGATTCGGTAAAGCATAGCCTGACGCCACCCTGAAGGATATGTTCCCCATTGGCATATGTATCTCACAGTTTGTCTTCTCCGTGATATCATCCACGGGGTAGTGAGGCGCCGACGGTTCGACTGCACGACCGTCTTCTAGCTGCAGGTGCGTGGAACCCACGCTGCTTCTATGCTGAGATGGGACGGCATGATCGTCTTCTATTTGCAGCTGATCAGGTGCAGGACGATGTTCTACCTCCTCTTCAGTGTCAGGTAGAGGGTGTCCCCCTTTCTTCAAGAGAAAATCCACCTTTTCTTCTAATGTCGATATCCGTTCACTCGTCTTTTTCTTGCTTCTATCACGGCTTCTGTAAGTGGCAATGTCCGCTGCAAACCCTTGGCTCCACGGGGTATCCGCTCCAAAGCCTCGTGTTCGTCCCCACTTTTCGGGGTTCCCGAGTGCCCTCGTCAGCTCGTCGTTCTCTCTATCGGGAACAAAAGTTCCTTTTCGAACAGCTTCTATTGCCTTCTCTAGTTCTGCTACGACTGTTGTTATTTTTTCCGACCATGGTCCCTGAGCAACAATCATCCCAGTCTCAGCGTCCAACGTTGCCCCATGCGCGAACAACCAGAACTTGGACCTATCGGGCCAGTCATGTGTCTGTGGAATGATACCTCTTTCACAAGCGCATTTTCATAGCTTCGCCACCTAGGCAGGGCAGTCATGTAGCCACCTGACCCCAAAATATGGTGATATTTCTTCTTCTTCGCATTCTCCGAATTTTTGGCCGATCGGGATGCAAAGACACCCGATTTCTTGTACGCCTTAAAATCATCCCAAGCGTCTCTTATCTTCACTAGGTTCCCAGTGAAAACTGGATCTTCTTTCTGATATTTCTTCCACAGTTCTTTCTTCCACCTCTGGAATTGTGTGGCCATCTTCTTCAAAGCCCACTTCTCGACTTTCTTCTTCTTATCTTCCGCTACGCTGAAATTTTGCCATAGCGTTTCGCAAAGAATTTTTTTCAATCTTTCATCGACATAACTAGCTCCAACGTTGGCCCCGGTCTTCGGCTTATTCCATTCTATTAAGTTGATCGGGACCAGGTCTCTTACAACAACTCCGCACTGATTTACGAATTTGCGATAAGTTTCTGGGGGCTGCAGTGGTTTGCCATCAGCAGCAACTGTATCAATCGAGAACCTTGCGGTATCTTTCAACCTTGCGGCCGGGCCTCGTTTGGACTTTGTCTCAGTACTTGCGCTAGCTGTTCCGGAGGGCGCCTAAACGGGAAAATAATGATTCGTTAGTAAGTGCAAAACAAATTAATTGTTGCGTGAACAGTGACTTGAGATATACATTGGCAGAGTTTGTTCTGGAGGGCACTTCTTCATCCTCGACGTTGTCGTCGTCATCATCTACTACATCTTCTATATTCTGATCTCCGTCGCCGGAGTCGTTCAAAAATTGATTGCTAAACGCCTGTCCATCGTCGTCATCACGATATATGGCCGTTGCATTATCAAAAATCATCTGGCACACGTATCTTTCCTTCTCCGCCTCACCCATTCCGGCGAGCTGATCGGCGTGCTGATCATGTACAGGTTCTTGGGAATCCATAGCTCAACACCTGCTAGTAAAATTTATAAAATGAAGAACACTTAGCGAAATTTTCATCGGGCACTTGGCGAAATTATTTCATCGGACAGTAATAAAATAATAGTTCTGGACATATTAATGAAATAATAGTTCTGGACACACCAAGAGTTATACATAGCTCGGGTTGATTTTTTTAACCCTAATACATCACGATCGAATAATATCACTTATACATAGTCTCGTGACATCTCTCAAAATAATTAACTCCGACCGGGTCCTAAGCCGCGGGGTGCTGAGTCACGGGTGCTACACATCCATAGATAAGGAACCCTCATAGGGTCATAGCTCACGTGGTAAGGAACCCTCCTAATAATCGACCAACTGCTGCTATACTGCCTATACTGCCTATCGAGCAAGTACATGTAGCGACGGACGTGCTCGTCCTCCTCCCTGATACGCTGTTGTACCACCTCCTCAGGGGCCGGCTCTCTCCGCACCGAGCGTGGCCCACGCGATGGCCACCAAAGAATATCCGGGTCGACCACGTCACCCGGATTTCTCACCAAGCCGCGTGCCCCGGTACTAAGGAGCTCCCAATGCCAGCCTGGCGGGGCCCAGTCCCGGACATCCCCCGGCGGGTCCAACAAAGACATGAACTAAAAACCTGCCCGGACTAAGTAAATATTCCATAATTAAGTAAAATACCTTAGTGTTTCTAACTTAGTAAAAAATAGTAAATTGAGAAATATAACAGAAATAAGATGAAAGTTAAACAGGAACAATATGGTAACTTAGTGAAAAATTTTAACTTACTGAAATTATATAGTTATTCTAACTTTCTGAAATTTTCTAACACTAACTTAGTGAAATTTTCTAACACAACATTCTAACAGAAAAATTCTAACACTAAACAAAATTGTAAAAACAAAATAAAGCACTAAAAAAATCTAACACTAACTCTAAAAATTTCTAACACTAATAAAATTCTAACACTAATTAACACTAATAACTCTAAAAAAATCTAACACTAAATCTAAAAATTTCTAACACTAACACTAACTCTAAAAACAATCTAACACTAAATCTAAAAATTTCTAACACTAAACACTAACACTAACTCTAAAAATTCTAACAGTAAAATAAAATTGAAAAAAACCGAAATAAATTACCTAGCTAGGCCGGCGATCGACGGCGATCGAGGGCCGAGAGGCGGGGCGGCGGAGGCGGAGGCGAGACGGAGGCGCGACGGAGGCGGACGGACGCGGACGGCGCGACGGCGCGACGGAGGCGGACGGCGACCGCGGAGGCGCGACGGACGCGGGGCCGCGCGGGGGATCGACGGCGACGGAGACAGAGAGCGGCCGGAGGCGCGGCGGACGGAGGTGAGGCCGGCGGAGGCGCGGCGGACCGAGGCGAGGCGTACGGCGACGAGGCGGACGGACGGCGACGAGGCGGAGCAGGGCTTCGCCGTAGGTAGAGGAGAAGACGCGCGAAAGAAATGAGGCCAAAATTTCACAAGTCCTGGAGATATCGCCCCACTACAGGCCTTTAGCACCGGTTTGTGTTAGCAACCGGTGCGAAAGGGTCTTTAGCACCGGTTGCTAACACAAACCGGTGCTAAAGGCCTGTAGTTGGGGCCACACCCAGACTGCGCGCCCACTACAGGCCTTTAGCACCGGTTTGTGTTAGCAACCGGTGCTAAAGGTCTTAATACAAACTGCTCGCCTCCCGCGCGCGGCGGTTTTATTGCTACAGTGCGCACCGGCCCGATCGCGAGTCTCTGTTTCTTCTCTTCTTCCTCTGTCTCTTCTTCTTCCTCTCTTGATCTTCCTCCACTAAGCACCATGGCTGAAGTTTCTAAGAGATATGATGTGCCCACACCATGCGGCAAAAGTCTCGACGTGTTCTACACCAACAACTGCGAGGAGCTCCCCGGTGCTATTGGGTATTTGACCAATCTGTATTTCTCCTCTCCCGAAGAACACCGGTTTTTCGGGCTTGATTTAGAGTATACGGCGGATAAACGGAATGTTGCAGTCATCCAGATTGCGTTCAAGGAGGCCGTTTTGGTCTTCCAATGGTCAAGGTAACGCACACGTACAATCTTGCATCTTCGATTTGTTTGTTGCATGTGAAGAATACATGTGTTGCCATATATCTAACACGTACACGTATCAAATTTTTGTTGTTGCAGTAGTTCAAAGCATTCTCCGGCACTTGTTGATTTCTTGTCAACAAGGGGTATGACTTTTGCAGCGTTGACAACACGCAAGACCGTCCGAAGTTGATGCGCTTGGGTATTGTGATACCTGAAGATCACTACATTGATATTCAGGGTCTTATCCATTTGAACGGGCCAAAGACCGGTATGGCTCGCATGGCAAGTGCCTTCATCCACGAGGGCTACGGAACCATGAAGACTGATTTCCCCTCGAAGAATCACTGGTTGTGGGAGAAGAACCCACTGGACTGGACCAACATCACGTATGCAGCCATAGATGCATACGTCTCCTACGAGTTGTTCCGCTTCTACTCGACGGATCCATAGATGTTGTTTGTGTACCGCATCTTGTGTTCGATATATGCATGTAATGGATATATTAGTATGTAATGGATATATTATCATGTAATGTATATATTATTATGTAATGGATATTATTTCTATATTAATTCCTAGCTAAACTATTTCTATATTATGTCAAACACACATTTCAAAACAGACAAACAAAAACACATCAAGAAAACAAAACAGAAAAACTACTGTTTCTGTATATGTGATCACTTACCCCAGGCGCACTTTACACAAAATGCGCCTGCGGTAAATCTCTTATCCCAGGCGCATTTCCTGACTGTGCGCCTGCGGTAAAGTTACCCTAGGCGCATTTTGCTGTTTATGCGCCTGTGGTAAGTTAGGGTGGGTAATGAGTAAGGCAACGAGAAGTGAGAGCGCAAGTGATACATCGAGCATATATATCGTGGATACATATATATAGATTGATTTAGCGAGATACCATACAGATTGATTTAGCGATTGCCGCAGTGTCGCCGGAATACAAATTCTTTTATTAAAAAGAGAAAACGGACGAACACTACTCCTCGCCATCGTCGTCGGGGAACTCGTCGGTGACCTCCTCCGGGTCATCATCGTCGCCGAACTCGTCGGTGACCTCCTCGTCATCATCGGAGGTGCATGATGGTATGTCCGAGATAGGCCCCCACCTCGGATCGTCGGAGGCCCAGACTTCGCCGCGCGGTCGGCCCGACGAAGCTCTTGCAGCGCCCTCGTCCTCACCTCCCGAGCCGCATCTAATGCGAGGTGGCGTTCGAGGCGGCGCTCCGCCCGCTGACCCGCGCGTGTCTGCCAGAGCTCCTCGTCGGCACTCTCCTCCCCCGGGTTGTTCCGGTAATAATCGCGGACGACGCGGTCTTCCCTGGCGTCGACTAGGCCCTGAAACGCGCGGTGGCGGAGGTGGAGGTGGTCGGCGGCAGTGATGATCTGTGGCTTCGTCGTCCTGGCCTCCGCTTCCCAGACTGTGTGGCAGTCGTTGAAGTTCATCAGCGACCGCGGGCGGTTGAGGCGCCAGGCCGCCGCGTCCCAGGCGCGGGCTGCCTCTGCCGCCGTCGCAAAGGTGCCGAGGGGGATGCGGTCGTCCCCCCAGCGGATATCTGCGCTGAACATTCCGTTCTGCCGTGCTCGGACGCCGCGGAAACCGGTGGTGCTGTTCCTCCTCGGAGGCATGGTGGAAGCGCGACGGTGCAGAGGGATGGAGAAGAAGCGCTCGAGGAGCGACAGTGGCTACTGGGTGCATATATAGGGTCCTCTGGCTCACAAAGTGTTGAGCTAGGGTTTTGATCCAACGGTTAAGAAACATCCCAACGGCTCACAACAGCTCGAAAGAAACACACCGTAGCCCTGATCGAACGGCTCACAACAGCTGGAAAGAAACACACCCCGGATCCAACGACTCACAAGCGGTTGAAACAAACACACGATCCGTGTGATTCTATCTGATTGGTCCAAACGAAACCCTAACCCATTTAGTCCCGGTTGGTGTCCCCAACCTGTACTAAAGGGACGATCCGTTTCTATTTGTCTTCTTGTCTTTCTTCTGATTGCGCCGTAACCATGGAACATCTTCATCATTTAACTGAATGCTAGGATCATCTTTGAAGGGAGGAATTTCATCAAATTTAATGTAATCTGATCAATTACCCAGGCGCACATTGCACACCATGCGCCTGTGGTATAGCTCTTAGCCCAGGCGCATATTCTGTCTATGCGCCTGCGGTAATGTTACCCCAGGCGCATATTGTAGTCTATGCGCCTGTGGTAAGTTAGGTGGGTAATGAGTAAGGCAACGAGAAGTGAGAGCGCAAGTGATACATCGAGCATATATATCGTGGATACATATATATAGATTGATTTAGCAAGATACCATACATGTAGATTGATTTAGCGCGATTGGTATACTAGCCCGCTGGTACTTTGTTTCTCACTTTTAAAAAGTACATACATATATCGCGAGTATTTCCCTCTGTCAACCTTTCATCACAATCTTACGCTTGCCTTTCTTGGTTGATGTTGAATACGTGACTGCCATACCGTGACTTCTTCTGTCTGCCTCTGTGACAACCGGTCGTCACAATCTTACTCTTGCCTTTCTTGGTACCGGTTGCGGTTAACAACCGGTGCTAAAGGGTCTTTAGCACCGGTTGTTAACGGCAAACCGGTTGTTAACGGCAACCGGTGCGAAAGGGTCTTTAGCACCGGTTGTTAACGGCAACCGGTCCTAAAGGCCTGTACAGGGGCGCACATTTCTTTTTCTTCTTTCTGTTTCCAAAGGGGGGTGTAGAACAAAACAAACGGTATCGCCATCATACAGCCCAACCGTGGCTACTGGGTGCATATATATATGCATACCAAATGCACGGCTGGACGTATGACGGCGAATCCGGATGTTTTGTATTTGCTCGATGAACTGAGTATATGATGTATCAAACCTTAAGGGGGGTGTGGAACAAAACAGACGGTATCGCCATCATACAGCCCGACCGTGGCTACTGGGTGCATATATGCATACCAAATGCACGGCCGGACGTATGATGGCGAATCCGGATGTTTTGTATTTGCTCGATGAACTGAGTATATGATGTATCAAACCTTAAAGGAGGGTGTAGAACAAAACAAACGGTATCGCCAGTATACAACCCCGCAGTGGCTACTGAGTGCATATATGCATACCAAATGCACCGCGGGGCGTATGCTGGCGAATCCGGATGTTTTGTATTTGGGAGATGAACTGAACGGTGTATGAAGCTGGGCTATATATAGGGTCCTCTGGCTCACAAAGTGTTGAGCTAGGGTTTTGATCCAACGGTTAAGAAACATCTCATCCAACGGCTCACAACAGCTCGAAAGAAACACACCGTAGCCCTGATCGAACGGCTCACAACAGCTGGAAAGAAACACACCCCGGATCCAACGACTCACAAGCGGTTGAAACAAACACACGATCCGTGTGATTCTATCTGATTGGTCCAAACGAAACCCTAACCCATTTAGTCCCGGTTGGTGTCCCCAACCGGTACTAAAGGGACGATCCGTGTCTATTTTTCTTCTTGCCTTTCTTCTGATTGCGCCGTAACCATGGAACATCTTCATCATTTAACTGAATGCTAGGATCATCTTTGACTTTGAAGGGAGGAATTTCATCAAATTTAATGTAATCTTCTGACATGTCTGTCTTGTCCTCGACTCCCACGATGTTTCTTTTCCCTGAAAGAACTATGTGGCGCCTTGGCTCATCGTCTGATGTATTCGTTTCTTTATCTTTTGTTTTTCTCGGTCTGCTAGACATGTCCTTCACATAGAAAACCTGAGCCACATCATTGGCTAGGACGAATTGATCATTGTCGTACCCAAGATTCTTCTGATCCACTGTTGTCATTCCGTACTTCGGGTCTACCTTCACGCCTGACAGGTTGAACCATTTGCACCAGAACAAAGGGACCTTAAAGGAAGGTCCGTAGTCAAGTTCCCATATCTGCTCTATGTAACCATAGTATGTGACCCTTTGCCCGTTGTCGTCTTTTGCATCAAACCGGACGCCACTGTTTTGGTTGGTGCTCTTTTTATCTTGTTCTGCCGTGTAAAATATGTTACCATTTATCTCGTACCCTTTAAAGGTCAATACAGTCGAAGATGGTTGCTTGGCCAACAAGTATAGCTCATCTTCAACAATGTTGTCATTAATCAGACGTCTTTGCAACCAACCTCCGAAAGTCTTCGCGTGTTCTTTAGCAATGAAATCTTCAGGTTGCTCCGGATATTCCGAGCGTAAAATATCCGTGTGTTCCTGGATATATGGAGCCGCCAAGCTGGAATTAACTAGAACTGTGTAGTGTGCTTGACTGAAAGATTGCTCGTCCATACATGTTGTTGATTTCTTTCCTAGCGTGCCTTTTCCACGCAGTCTCCCCTCATGGCGCGACTGAGGAACCCCGATCGGGTTCAGGTCAGGAATAAAGTCAACACAAAACTCAATGACCTCCTCTGTTCCATAGCCCTTGACCATGCTTCCTTCTGGTCTAGCACGGTTTCTAACATAATTCTTCAAGACTCCCATGAACCTCTCAAAGGGGAACATATTGTGTAAGAATACAGGACTGAGAACGGAAATCTCTTGGACTAGGTGAACTATGAGGTGCGTCATAATATTGAAAAAGGTTGGTGGGAACACCAACTCGAAGCTGACAAGACATTGGACCACGTCCTTCTGTAAACTTGGTAGAGTTGCTGGATCGATTGCCTTCTGAGAAATTGCGTTGAGGAATGCACATAGCTTCACAATGGGTACTCGCACGTTTTCTGGCAGAAGCCCCCTCAATGCAATCGGAAGTAACTGGGTCATGATCACGTGGCAGTCATGAGACTTAAGGTTTTGGAACTTTTTCTCTTCCAGGTTTAGTATTCCTTTTATGTTCGACGAGTAGCCAGACGGGACCTTGATACTACTCAGGACTTGGAAAAAGATCTCCTTCTCTTCCTTGGTAAGAGCGTAGCTGGCAGGACCTTTGAAATTCTCTGGATTCATCAGGTCGTCTCGTTCGTGCATACGTTGGTGGTGCAGCCGTGCTTTTGGTGTATCTCTTGACTTCTTCCCATGCACGCCCAATAAGTTTAGCAGGTTCACGCAAATATTTTTCGTCACGTGCATCACGTCGATCGCAGAGCGAACCTCTAGGAATTTCCAATAGGGTAGTTCCCAGAATATAGATTTCTTCTTCCACATGGCTACGTGGTTGTCGGCGTCATTTGGAACAGATTGTGCGCCAGGACCCTTTCCAAAGATTACTTTTATATCTTTGACCATGTCATATATATCAGTACCTTTAGGGAGGGTTGGCTTCCTCCGTGTATCTGCCTCGCCTTTGAAATGCTTTCCTTTCTTTCTTACGGGATGCCTGTCTGGAAGAAATCGACGATGCCCCGGGTACACATTCTTGCCTATATGTATACTTTCTGTCTCGCCTAAACAGTGTGTGCATGCGCTGTATCCCTTGTTTGACTGTCCTGAGATGTTACTAAGAGCGGGCCAATCATTGATGGTAACAAACAGCAACCCTCGTAGGTCAAATTCCTCTTGTTTGTACTCGTCCCACACACGTACACCTTCGTCAGCCCACAACTCTAAAAGTTCATCAACCAGTGGCCTCAGGTACACATCAATGTTGTTGCCGGGTTGCGACGGGCCTGGGATAAGCACTGGCATCATAATGAACTTACGCTTCATGCATAACCAAGGAGGAAGGTTATAGATACATAGAGTCACGGGCCAGGTGCTATGACTGCTACTCTGCTCCCCAAATGGATTCAGGCCATCTGTACTCAGACCAAACCTTAAGTTTCTTGCGTCACGTGCAAAGTCCTCGTACTTATCGTCGATGTTTCTCCACTGCGACCCATCAGCGGGGTGTCTCAGCATATCGTCTTCCTTACGGTCTTCTTTGTGCCATCGCAACAACTTGGCATGCTCTTTGTTTCGGAACAAACGTTTCAACCGTGGTATTATAGGAGCATGCCACATCACCTTGGCAGGAACCCTCTTCCTGGGGCGATCGTCGCCCTCAACATCACCAGGGTCATCTCGCCTGATCTTATACCGAAATGCACCGCATACCGGGCAGGCATTTAAATTCTCGTGCTGGCCGCGGTAGAGGATGCAGTCATTGATGCATGCATGTATCTTATGCACTTCCAATCCTAGAGGGCAGACAACCTTCTTTGCTTCGTATGTACTGCAGGGCAGCACGTTATTTCTTGGAAGCATCTTCTTCATTATTTTCAGCAGGTTTTCAAATCCCTTGTCAGATAATCCATTCTCTGCCTTCCATTGCAGCAATTCAAGGGTGGTGCCCAGTTTTTTCTGGCCATCTTCGCAAGTTGGGTACAACAATTTTTTGTGGTCTTCTAACATGCGCTCCAACTTCAACCTCTCGTTTTCACTTGCGCAGTTTATCTGTTCTTCACGAATGACCTGACGAAGATCATCATCAGACTCATCAACAATGTCCTCAAGTTCAGGCTCATCTTCCCCATTTCAGTATCACCGTGTTCATCGAACATAGGATACTCATCATTATCCTCTTCTTCTTCATTGTCTTCCATTATAACCCCTCTTTCTCCGTGCTTGGTCCAACAAAAATAATTGGGCATGAAGCCTTCTTGCAACAGGTGGGTGTGTATGGTTCTTGAGCTAGGGAAATTCCTCTTATTCTGGCATTTTTTACATGGACAAAAAATAAATCCATTCTGCCTGTTTTTCTCAGCCACATTGAGAAAACTATGCATGCCATTAAGGAATTCGGGACGACGTCGATCACTGTACATCCATTGCCGGTTCATCTGCATTATATAAATTTATCAACAACCATTATGCTAAATCATCATGACTAAATTAGTTAATTAATACAAAAAGTTCATCACACGTTAATACCAAACTAGCGTATAGTGACCATATATACATATATAGTTCTCAGAAAAATACACACTGAAACCATCCATAAAAACTCTCTCTAATTAATGCATTTAAAAACAACAACAAATGCGATCAAAATCGCAACAAAGGTAACAATTGACCCGACGACATAATGATACCAAGCCTCTTTACTAATTGCATATTTCCTAATCTTTCTAATCTTCAGGCGCATTGCGTCCATCTCGCTCTTGTGACTATCGATGACACCGGCAAGAACCTTTTCCAAGGTCATCTTCTCTCTTTCAGTTTTTTCCAACCTTTCTTCAGTTTTTTTCAATCTTTCTTTCAAGCCAATATTTTCTTGTTCAACTAAGTATAACTTCTCAACAATAGGGTCGACTGGCATTTCCGGTTCCACTACCTCCTATATAAAAATATCTATGTCAAGTTGGTCGGCGTAAGTAATTGTCGTATAATCAGGAAATGAAAATATGTAGTGAAAAAAGATAATATACCACATCCGAATCATAGACTGGACGAGGGCCAACGGGGACGGATATCAAAACCATGGCTCTAGAAAATTATATACAAGTAAATACGTAAATCATACAAATCAAAATTTGTTTTGGTAAATAAAAACAATAGGCTCACCAAGGTTGTGTCGGTGATGGGGCGATTGACGGTAGTGAGTAAGGGGACAAGGCGCGCGACACTAAAAAAAGCACAAATCATAATTAATTTTGAGCTCAAATTGCATCAATTTGTATACATAACAAAATGAATAACAAATTCTAGCTTAGCTAGGCATTTCATCAAACACCTAGCTAGCACAACAAAAATGAAATGAGCAAGAAAACGAGCAAAACCTGCAATGCCGGAAGAGGGAACGTTGATGCTAACCGTAGAACCGATGGGTACCAACAATCTTGACAAATGGTGGAGAAAATGGGGATGGATTAGACCTCACAAGAGGAAGAAGAGAGCAAAAATGGAGTTGAGCTCGAGCTGGAAAAAATGAGCTGAGCTCGGGGTGGTATGTAGGGTTTAGGGGAGGGATTTAGGACCGGTTTGTGTTACAAACCGGTTCTAAAGGTTATGATAGCGGGACCCGCAGTGGCTGCAAAAAATGAGAAAACCTGTAGAACCGGTTTGTGATACAACCCGGTTCTAAAGGTTCTGCCCCTGGCCCCCCCGGTTTGTGCCCCCTCCCTGCACAAATGGCCCGGACCGGTTTGTGTTACAAACCGGTCCTAAAGGCCTTGCGGGCATTTTGCTGCATGGGTGGGGCCCAGGGACAGACCCTTCTGAACCGGTTTGTATCACATCCGGTTCCATTGGGCTTGGCTCAATGCCCTGTGTTCTACTAGTGCGCCACCGCTAAAACAATATTGAGGAAACGCGTCAAGGTCCAACGCTCCACACCAGCAACCCCCAAACAAGGGATCTCTTTGAGCTTATTCTGACAAGCCGCCAGACGCCCAGACCAATCCCTCCTCAGATTCAGCTCCAACCACTAGAGCTTCACAAGGAGGAAGAAATCTAACTCTCTCCAGCTGCAGCCTAGATGCGTCACAGTCAAGCTTGAAGCAGCAGCCTTATTATCAGAGATCCCCTCTCCCAACTAATCCACTCGCAGCACCTCCTGCCACCGGAGCATTATGGCAGAGAATATCGCGAATGGGCCACCCCAGATCCGACCGGCGGGATCTGACCCTCGACTCCAAAACACCACAAAGGGACAACACACAAACCTAATATCTACACTAGAAATACTGGCGCCTCGCCTCAGCCTTCTGTGTGTGGCATCGCCGCCGGTGAGGACCTCGGGTTGGCCCCGGACACCCGAGGAGACCTTGAAGGACTTTCCCAAGGAGAGAGTCGGGAGAGGAGTCACGAGAGAAGATGGTTGGAGTAGTCCTAAGGTTTCCACCCTAAATCCAGATGGGTTGCAAGTAATTTTTTTCAAGTGCCACCTGTAGAAAAATTTCACCCCAAAATTTGAGACTCTACGTGGCCACACGGGTCACACTCCTGTCGGCCGGGACCAACACTAACTTTAATGACTCAACACAACTTATTTTCTCAATACTTATGTTGGCTCTTTCCTTTGCTCTTCTTCTCTACATATATATATGTATTCACATATTCTCTTGTTCTCACTCCTCTCGCTTGTGCAATCTACATTGGCTTGCTCATGTAGGTAGTGCTTTAGACGTAGGCTCGTTCATAGTCTATAAGAATTACATAAGACGAGAAAAAAATGCACCAATTGTTGTTGAGACTAGGAAGCACCGGGAATGTGCTAGCAACAAAGTTCGCATGAGCGAGCAGGGTCAAGACAAGGCCAGGGAGCAACGGCCAGGCGTCACACTCTGTGGCGTTGGATCTGGCGGATCTACTGCCGGCACTTGCATGGAAGGAAGTGCCTACGTGCTACTCTGCATGAGGGTGCGAACCAGTTTGGTCCCTATCTCTTACTACTAGGCTCCATGACGCCGTCACATTGGACAAAGTCGTTGCATGCTAAGCCACGATGATGCCTTCGTGTTAGTTAGGATGTGGCTGGTGTCTTGCTCAGGATGAAAATTTAAATCCGTGAGGATCTTGGGAATGCAAGCAGGCGGCACAACCACAGTGCAGGCATACATAAGCAGGTGTGGAGGGTAGTGCTCGTGGCTTAGCAAGTATAACTCGAATGACCGTGGAATTGGGCCTTGGGACTCAACCTAGAACGTGTTCGCAGTTCAGGGCTAAAATTGTCTCAGACTTCCTTTCTAAGATGGGGAATGCTCGTAGTTTAGAATTTTGACTGCTTTCAGTGATTGGAGTTAGTAAATTTGAGATTAATTGAGAGTTTGTTGGAGACCTACATCGTTGGTTTAGTGCACCTATGTGTTGCAAGTTAAGTTGCAATCGTGATTTTTTTCAATCAAAAGTGAAGTTGAAACTATAAAAATGCACCAAACGGTTGGATTTACTTTATGATACGCATTAGTCATGGATTTCTACATGAGTTGCAAGTGAGACTAGTTGATGGTCACATTACTGGAAATTAACTTAATTTTCATTCTACCGAGAATTAGCCACACCGTTTAATGATCTTGGACGGTGGATAGTGAACGCATAAACTTTAAAATGTGTAGATTGCAACCCATGATTCTAGGGAATTGTATAACCAAAACACTTGAAACCTATTGAAATCCACACATCATATGAGCGCCATCTTTTCAGATGTCATAAATTACATATATTTGTTATGACAGAAAATTCTAGGAAAAATATGTAGTTTGACAACTTCAGTGCTAGAAAATTACAATATCAGAGCAAATGATTATGATATTCTCATAATAAGATCATACTTGTGCGATCAAGGAAAAAATACCAAAATTACAGCAGGTTGGCGAACATAAAGGAAAGTAAAATGTACATATGGACATTCCTAGGGAGATTTATGCGTAGTGGTAGATATGTTAGAAGATATTTTCTCCTAGTTCACGAGGATTGGCTGACATGATTCCCGCCATGTGCCCGGTATCAGCCTAAGATTCCCATCATAGACTCGATGGTATTGTAATTTATATCGTTAAACTTCACTTGATCGAATGTATTTACTTAGTTCATTGTTACTTTCTCCAGCCTTCTCACGAGGTGGCTCCTTTCAACCTTTTTCGACACATGAGAATCAGGATTAAGAAAAATTTGGGTTCCCACTCACTGATCGTTGTTAAGTTCCCGGGCCTGGTCATTGTAAAAGATAAGTAATTATTTTTTGGTAGAAATATCCAAATCGATTATTTATTGTAGAAAGATGCGCAATCCTCTCTGCGTGTTCTAGACTGCATATTTTTGGTAGAATAAAGGAGATGTAGAATTTTCATCTTATTTATCTTGAGAAATAGACTTGCACCAACCACATTAGAAACAACTTTAGTCCTGTTCAATACGCTTGCACCAACCGTTGTAAAAACTCATTATATTATATATATGCTCTCACATTTGGTCATTTTATCTACATATATAGATACCTTGCATGTTCTCTTCCTCTCTTTCTGCGCTCACCATTAGACATCAAGGATGAAGTATGTTGTGCGTATGTAATCCTGGGGGGGGCTCCTCTTGCTTTGCCTAAGCTCCCCCATTGTCAAACCTTGAACGGGGCTTCCAAGATGAAAGTTTGAATTGAAATATGTTAAACCAACGGAGGTCTAAATTCCGAGTTTGGTCCTCGAGAGCATCACGCTCATTTTCTCCTTTTTTGCGGAGTCATCATCTCGTATCTAGTAGTAGAACCGTTGCGGAATATATCCAATTATTCCTACTAGTTATGGTGGATGTCATGTTCCGAAGTATGACATTCTCCCGAAACGCCATGCATGATCAATGTGTCGTCTATAATTAGCATGCTACCCGGGCGGGTATGCACAACGTGAAATTTTACGTTTATAACCATTTAGAGAAAATTCACAATTTAACCCCGATTCAAAAAATTCACAAAATGACATGTGGACATAACGCTCACTCCTAACACGTTGTGGCCTCTTGTATAACACTGGGACAATGACATTAACGTTTAACGATGGGTAGGTTTAACGTTTAGCGCCCTGGAGTGGGGCGTTATGCGTCTGAACCGTTTAAGTGATCCAGCCCCCATTCCACTCCTAAGTCCACTTATTCTTCCTTTAGTTCAACCACGTGCCGCTTCTTCTCATGACCTTTTGTTCATTTCCCCTGCAATCCCTCGAAATTGGAGGGTTTTCTCTGTGGATTTTGTCTCTTCTTGAGTGTCCAAGGTAATCTCTCCCCTTTTTTTGTTTTTGTCCAACTAAAATCTGCCCCATTAGGTTGTTGGAAACCATATAAATAGGTGTTTGGAACCCTAGAAATGGTTAGTTCTTTGTTGATGTATAGAACATACGTGCTTGCTATGATGATCTAGAGCTATCAATTTTGTGCCAAACGCTAGGAAATTGTTAGGGCCTAACCCCAACCCTAACCCTATAAATTGTCAGCAAGTTGCATTAATGCTCATGCCGTGTGAACCCCATGAGCTCAAGGGGTTAGGCCTTCTGTAATGCTTGTATATTAGCGCGGTATCACAGGAAATTCTCTTATGTGGCACCCTATTAAATACAATAAAAAAGAATTATAGTTGTATCTTATATAAGCTACAACTCTTGCACCAGATCATAGGCAAAAAAAAAGCTTGCTAGCCCCATCACAAACAAGTATTAGGCCAAAATCATTAAATGATACATAACTTAGATATAATCTATTAGAAACAATGCATTAAAATGGTTATTTCTTAGATTATACTTACACCTAGGATAGCGCGCTAAGATACTCCCTCTGTCCTCGTGTATAAGTCACAAATCGCAAATCTCTGGGACCAATAATGTTATTGATTGGTCCTAAAATCTTGCATGCATTGGTGAGAAATGCATTCAGCCACTAATTGAGGAGGCTAAACTAGTGTTAAACGGACCTTTTCGCCCCTCGCTAGCTACGTTGGCTGCATGCAGCATTAATTTCTAATCGTTAGCTTTTTTCCTAATATTTCGCCTTCCTCCTTGTATTCTGCTTATCCCTACCATTATTGTCCAATGCATGCATGCTTATATATAGAGAGGCGCTCCACGGCGTGGGGGTGTTAATCATGCAGCGGAGGGGTACCCGTCCAGATTTTTTTTCTCCGAAGCGCTGCATGGGGTTCCTTGGTATGCGGGTCTTAAACAATGGGCTGCTTTTGATTGTAATTTTTTAAATATAAGGGATCTAATAGAGCCATCACGTTGAGCCACATCATCCGAATTATCTAAACAGTTAGATCTTAAAATTATGTCTCCGACTTTAAATCACAACCGTCAAATTTTTGAAACAAGTACGGAACACGTGTTCGATTTTTTTTTTTTTTTTTTTGGTAAAACACATTGGGTCCAACACGTCTGTAACAGATCCACAATATATGGCCAACCATGGATGATGAAACAAATAAACACAGTACGATATAAATACACCTCTAGGTAGGAAACATAAAAGAACACGCCCTAGCATGGTCGTGACATGCCTTTGGGCCATCCTTCCTAGAACCTCTAGCTAGAGCATGTACGACCCTTCTCAAGCATCTTGGCAAGAGGTTTGTCATTACCTCCTCCACCTCATGTTCGAGGTCTATCTACCAAGACGAGGGGACTACTGATCAGGAGAAGAGATGGCTGCCGTCAACATCCGTTTCTTCACCCTGACCCAATAGTTATTGGTCATTTATCGAATTGCCCACAGCGGTCCACTACTACTCAGTTTTACCCCGAGCGTCGAATGGTTCTCAGTTTTGCCCCTAGCCTGTGCGCAACTACTATGAAGAGGCCGAAACGGTAAGTTTGGAGTCGAATCCATTTCGCGAAGTGGGTCCGAAGAGGTTTGTACTGCCGACCCGCGGCCGCGACGCGGGGCCACAGTGACGGCGATAGCGACAACGAGTTCCACTACGAGGAGAACGACCAGCTTGCGCAGGAGGAGGCGGCGCCCGAGCAGCAGCCGTCGCAGGAG
Organism: Alopecurus myosuroides; assembly: GCA_028641055.1. NCBI lineage: Eukaryota > Viridiplantae > Streptophyta > Magnoliopsida > Poales > Poaceae > Alopecurus > Alopecurus myosuroides. The sequence continues at coordinate 22,936 of JAPCYS010001054.1, forward strand.
GAGGCGGCGCCCGAGCAGCAGCCGGCGCAGGAGGAGGCGGCGCCCGAACAGCGCAGGGGGAGGCGTTCCACTCGTTCGAAACATGGCGCAATGAGGAGGCGTTCCACCGGGTCTGCGCTGGCCTCGAGGACGCGGCGGCAGTTGCCGAGGCTGCCGCTGTTCGGGCATCCTTGGAGACCCACCAGAGGGAGGAGGCGGAGCGCCAGGTCTACCGGCAGCTCACCGCAAACACGGCGTCGGATGAGCAGCAGGCCCTCCGGCGCAAGGTTGTCCTGCAGAGCGAGAGGCGCAACCGTCATCCCTCCGAGCAGGCGCAGTTGCACCGGCAGCGGATGCAAGGCAGAGAGGAGCAGCGCTGACTCGCTACGGTGGCGAACCCATCGCCAAGCGACCCATCGCCCTTCGCCGAGAACGACCACGAGGCTGGCCCCTCCAACATGTCGGCCTACGACGACTGCGAGGAGGACGACGAGGAAGAGGACGACGTCTAGGAGGAGAGCGACGACCAGGCCGGGTGATCGCGGCGAGCCTCGGCCTGCCGTAGTTTTTTTTTAAGTTTTTTCAATGTTTTTAGTTAAATTATGTCGTCTTTCTGTAAAAATATCGTCGAATCTATGAATTTGCGCCTATTTCAACGACTTCGCCGTTTTTGTATTTATGTTGACTGGGGATGTATCTAAGTTAGAACATAGTTTGTATCAAATGAGGTCTGAAGTTAGGATAGACACCCCCATTTGAACTTATTCAAATAAATTTGAGGAGCAACTATATCATATATAACAACATTGTGCATTGGATTTATGTCATTTTGATTTTTTTTGAATTATTTATGCTCATTTGAAACCATCGCTCTATTCTCATGAGAAATATGCTTCAAATGAGGTCTGAAGCTAGGGTAGACACCCCCGTTTGAAATTTCATGAAAAATTTGACCTTGTCAAAATTATCCAAATAATTTTGAGGAGCAACTATATCCCATATAACAACATTGTGCGTTGGATTCATGTCATTTTGATTTTTTTTGAATTATTTATACTCATTTGAAACCATCACTCTATTCTAATGAGAAATGTGCTTCAAATGAGGTCTGAAGCTAGGGTAAACACACCCGTTTGTAATTTCATGAAAAATTCGACCTTGTCAAAATTATCCAAATAAATTTGAGGAGCGACTATATCACATATAACAACATTGTGCGTTGGATTCATGTCATTTTGATTTTTTTGAATTATTTATGCTCATTTGAAACCATCGCTCTATTCTCATGAGAAATGTACTTCAAATGAGGTCTGAAGATAGGGTATACACCCCCGTTTGTAATTTCATGAAAAATTCGAACTTGTCAAAATTATCCAAATAAATTTGAGCAGTAACTATATCACATATAACAACATTGTGCGTTGGATTCATGTCATTTTGATTTTTTTTTTTGAATTATTTATGCTTATTTGAAACCATCGCTCTATTCTCATGAGAAATGTGCTTCAAATAAGGTCTAAAGCTAGGGTAAACACACCCGTTTGTAATTTAATGAAAAAATCGATATTGTCAAAATTATCCAAATAAATTTGAGAAGCAACTATATCACATATAACAAAATTGCGCGTTGGATTCATGTCATTGTGATTTTTTTGAATTATTTTTTCTCATTTAAACCATCGCTCTATTCTCATGAGAAATGTGCTTCAAATGAGGTCTGAAGCTAGGGTAAACACACCTGTTTGTAATTTCATGAAAAATTCGACCTTGTCAAAATTATCCAAATAAATTTGAGGAGCAACTATATCACATGTAACAATATTGTGCTTTGGATTCATGTCATTTTGATTTTTTTGAATTATTTATGCTCATTTGAAACCATCGCTCTATTCTCATGAGAAATGTGCTTCAAATGAGATCTGAAGCTAGGGTAAACACCCCCGTTTGTAATTTCATGAAAAATTCGACCTTGTCAAAATTATCCTAATAAATTTGAGGAGCAACTATATTACATATAACAACATTGTGCGTTGAATTAATGTCATTTTGATTTTTTTTAAATTATTTATGCTCATTTGAAACCATCGCTCTATTCTCATGAGAAATGTGCTTCAAATGAGGTCCGAATCTAGGGTAAATACTCCCATTTGTGCTTCAACATTTTTTGGCATCTTGTCTAAATCAGTCAAATTAATTTCCTAGACATCTATTCTACATATATAGTGTAAATCTGAAGTTTCATTTTGTTTTGAATAATTCTTCTATTTTTTTATTTTTTTTATTCAAATAACATGGTTTAATACTTAATAGAAAAGAAATCATATGTAGAACAGAAAGGAACCATAGATCCCTGTGGCCAACGGACCAACCAATCCGAGCGCAGAACGAGCGTCTCGCGGATCGCTGTGGCTGCGAGCGCATCCTTCCGATGCTAGATTCCGTCTAGAAGCTTTTCGGCTGGGTCAACAGAGGGTTGACCAAGCTTGAAATGAGCATACATAATTCAAAAAATCGAAAAAAGATAAAGCCGACGCACATAGTATTGTTATGTCATATAGTAACAAGAAAGAAATATAAACCTGTCTTATAAAGAATGGAACGAAAAAGCCTTGTCTAATATGTGATACCTCGAACAGAAGAGTAGAGAGTTCTAGGAAATGAGATAAGTTTCAAACCTTTGGAAATGAAATATTGTCAAAAACTCACCAAAGCTTTATTTTGGAGTGACTAAGAAAGATCCAAAGTTACTTTTTCATTTTGATGTTTTAAACTTGTTTTATTTACGATTTTCGATTAAAACCATTATTATTCAAAAGAAAATAAATAATACAAATATTCATCCAATAAATTGTGAGGCTTCGGAATTACATTATATAGGTCTAATACAAGTCTAGGAAAAATATAAATAGAATTTCTAAACATTAAAACGAAAGCCATCACTAAAATGTGATTCCTCGAATATAGTAGTAGAGATTTCAAAGAATATGAGGTCGAAACATTATGAATCTTCCGAAGAGGTGGGTTCTACCTTTTTGTTTTGTGTTCCTATGGGCTATCCTAACACAACCAAGCAAATAGTTTCACATTTCTACCCCCTTTCGACGCTGTTAATGCATGTTTCCGTATAAGTCCGGTATTTCTCCAGCGGGTAGGGTTTCACGGGGAGGGGGGCCACGGAGCGTCTGGATCCCAACACAAGCTAGGGGGTGCCATACCATGTTAGTATAGGTGTGTTGTGTGCTTTGGATGTCAAATATATCTCTCCGGGGTGTGACCCGCTTCACCGGGATCCACTTCTCTCTCGTGAGTTTACATACGCTTATAGGGTGAAAATCCTGTATGGGACGAAACATTGTGAATCTTCCGAATAGGTGGTTTCTACCTTTTTGTTTTTTGTTCCTATGGGATATCCTAGCACAACCAAGCAAATAGTTACACATTGCTACCCCCTATCGACGTTGTTACCGCGTGTTTCCGTATAAGTCCGGTATTTCTCCACCGGGTCTAGGGTTTCACCGAGTGGGGGGCTACGGAGCGTTTGGATCCCAACACAATCTAGGGGGTGACATACCATGTTAGTATAGGTGTGTTGTGTGCTTTGATTGTCAAAGATTTCTCTCCGGGGTGAGACCCGCTTCACCGGCATCCACTTCTCTCTCGTGAGTTTACATGCGTTTATAGGGTGAAACTCCTGTATCGGACGAAACAATGTGAATCTTCCGAAGAGGTGGGTTCTACCTTTTTGTTTTGTGTTCCTATGGGCTATCCTAGCACAACCAAGCAAATAGTTCCACATTGCTACCTCCTTTCGACGTTGTTACCGCGTGTTTCTGTATAAGTCCGGTATTTCTCCAGCGGGTCTACGGTTTCACCGGGAGGGGGGCTACGAAGCGTCTGGATCCCAACACAAGATAGGTTGTAACATACCATGTTAGTATAGGTGTGTTGTTTCCTTTGGATGTCAAAGATTGCTCTCCGGGGTGTGACCCGCTTCACCGGCATCCACTTCTGTCTCGTGAGTTTACATGCGCTTATAGGGTGAAACTCCTGTATCGGACGAAACATTGTGAATCTTCCGAAGAGGTGGGTTCTACCTTTTTGTTTTGTGTTCCTATGGGCTATCCTAGCACAACCAAGCAAATAATTCCACATTTCTACCCCCTTTCGACGTCGTTACCGCGTGTTTCTGTATAAGTCCGGTATTTCTCTAGCGGGTCTAGGGTTTCACCGGGAGGGGGGCTATGGAGCGTCTGGATCCCAACACAAGATAGGGGGTGACATACCATGTTAGTATAGGTGTGTTGTGTGCTTTGGATGTCAAATATTGCTCTCCGGGGTGTGACCCGCTTCACCGGCATCCACTTCTGTCTCGTGAGTTTACATGCGCTTATAGGGTGAAACTCCTGTATCGGACGAAACATTGTGAATCTTCCGAAGAGGTGGGTTCTACCTTTTTGTTTTGTGTTCCTATGGGCTATCCTAGCACAACCAAGCAAATAGTTCCACATTGCTACCCCCTTTCAACGCCGTTACCGCTGTTTCCGTATAAGTCCAGTATTTCTCCAGCGGGTCTAGGGTTTCACCGGGAGGGGGGCTACGGAGCGTCTGGATCCCAACACAAGCTAGGGAGTGCCATACCCATGTTAATATAGGTGTGTTTTGTGCTTTGGATGTCAAAGATTGCTCTCCAGGGTGTGACCCGTTTCACCGGCATCCACTTCTCTCTCGTGAGTTTACATGCGCTTATAGGGTGAAACTTCAGTATCGGACGAAACATCGGGAATCTTCCGAAGAGGTGGGTTCTACCTTTTTGTTTTGTGTTCCTATGGGCTATCCTAACACAACCAAGCAAATAGTTCCACATTGCTACCCCCTTTCGACGTCGTTACTACGTGTTTCCGTATAAGTCCGGTATTTCTCCAACGGGTCTATAGGGTTTCACCGGTGGGGGGCTACCGAGCGTCTGGATCCCAACACAAGCAAGGGAACCAGATCCTCTTACTTTGGCCACCTTAGGTTCTCTGACTTTCTCTCCATGACACGTGGGTCCAGTGTGTGATGGGCTCCATTTGTCAGTGACGTCAGAGGATCCCGTTCCCGCACAGAGAAGCCCTCGTCTCAGCGTCTGCAGGCCGTTGCCGTCGTAGTTTGCATGCATGGACTCGATCTACACCGTTCCTTAGGATAAAACGATTGAAAATGACGCGGTGCATGCACCGAGTGTTTTGTCTCAATGTAACTGCATGCAACAATGTACGTTGTCTAGTGGGGCCCGGTTCACCAGCCCGGTGCATGCAGCCCTCGATCAGGCTGTAAGTGGACACTTTTGCGGATGCTCGTGGGCTTGCCGCTTGTGCCCGCTTGACTTATACGGCCATCCGTTTATGTCCACTAAACTCGTTGCTAGTTAGGTGGCGTTCGTTTGCCCAACAAGTTTTCCGGCCGGCGCACCAACAAGGTACCTCTCTCACACACACGACGCTGCCCACAACCCACTCACTCCAGCCCGCTCGCGCACGGCGCGCTCAACGCGGCCAGGTTGACTCGGTTACCCTGACTCCCGCTAACAGAACGCACGCACACACAGTTAGCTAACAAAACAAGATTAGTGTAGCGCCGCCGGCGATAGCGGACGTGCCGCGGCTACCCGCAAATCAACTCGTGCTGCCCGTGCGTGTCCGCGGATGCGATTAAACGGCACGTCTTGGCGGCGTGGTCCGCGCCCACTTACAGCCTGACCCTCGACGCAGCCCTGCACGCCTCGTTTTTTCAGAGTAGACAACGTCGCAGAGGAAGAAAGACTAAACAACGTCGCGTCGCATTTGCAGCCCTGTACGCCTCGTTTCAGAAACACGAGTCGCGTCGCATTTGCAGCCCTCCACGCCTCGTTTTCACAAAGTACGCATCAATGCACGCAGCGAGGAAGGATTTGGCGTGAGACTTTGGATTTCATCTCTTCACCTCTTTAATACACGCATGCAACATAGCATCACTTTGACTGGCTAATGCACGCTCGAACGCCTACGCCTAGTCATACGCCTACGCCTAATGCACGCACCGCTTTGACCATGCATCGCCTGTTCTACACTGCATCCAACGTCACGCAGTTGCTTCATCTACCCCAACTAATTCACGTCTGATCGTGTCTTTAAATATCCCGTTTCACTCGTCCTCCATCTTCTCATCCATCTCTAGCCCTTTGCCTTCTCTACCTTCAAGCCCCGAACACCATCGTCCTCTTCCTCCATCTTCTCATCGCTCACCACCATGTCTTCCTCCTCTCTCCCTTCAAGCCCCGAGTCTGTCACACACGAGGACAACCACCCCAAGGATCAGCCTTGGTTCGAGCCCGATTGGACCCCGGAGGAGACGGGCCTCGTGCCCGTCGAATCTCCCAAACTGGAGGGATCACCGTCGCTCCCGTTCGTCCACCGCCCCGACCACGTCCGCGTTGAGCGCGCCGAGAAGCTCTCCCCGCAGCGAAGAACCATCGCCTCAAGAAGGAGATGCGGCTCGAGAAGAAGGAGCTTGAGGCGGAGGAGAAAGCGGAGGAGAAGGCGGAGGAGAAAGCTCTCCGCGCCCGCATCAAGAGGTCCCGTGAAGACTCGGAGGAGAGGATGCGGGAGGACAACCGCCGCGCCCGTGCCAAGCAGGAGACGACGACCAGGGCGGCGGAGATGTAGGGCGGCAAAGGGCGGGAAGGGCTCCCGCATGCAGAGCGAGAGCAGTTAGTGCTAGTTTTTTTATTTTTAAATTAAATGTAATATCCGTCAGGTCCCACTACATATATGTAAAGTGGGGCCAGTTATCTTTTTCTAATTATGTTTAATTATATATAAAGTTATGTTTACTTATATTTGTCCAAATGAACCTACTGTTTAGAATATACCGCGCGCGTTGCTGCAGTGATCGCTTTAAAATCTGCACATTGTAAACAAAATTTATATATAAAAGATGTGATGCATTATATTTTCTAAGATAATATACAAATTTCAGTTGATCATAGTATATATTTTGTATTACTAATATGAATAATTTGATGGTAAATAAATATAAGTGAAGATGACATGGACAATTGGTTTGCTAGAAGAATGGATGATGTGGATAGTTTGCATGTTGAGATAGAAAAATCATTAATGCATATTAGTGGGGTTTTTCTTTACAAGAAGTATAGATTTATCCGAATGTTTAAATTATATTTGTCCAAATGTTTAAATTATATTTGTCCAAATGTTGAAATTATTTTTGTCAAATTTTTTAAATTATATTTGTCCAAACATTTAAATTATATTTGTCCAATGTTTAAATTATTTTTGTCCACTGTTTGTCCGTGCTAGTATACATTGGGCCTCATTTAACATTGGGCCGCTAGCAACGGTCGACAGCTGGGGCCCACATGCCGCGCAACCGGTCAATAGCTGGCCCACAAGCCGCGCCAATGCTCAACAGCTGAGGCCCACAGGCCACGCCAACTGTTTTATGATGGGTCCCACAGGTCAGAATCCTAACGGGGGCAGAAAGTTACGGTGGGAGCAGCGAAACGAGTCCTTGCGCACAGACTAGGGGCAAAACTGAGGTCGATTTGGCGCTAGGGGTAAAACTGAGGTCGTGGTACCAACTGAGGGCAGCCTGTTAAATAACCCATAGTTTATTGGTCATCTATGAAAATACTGATCGATCTCATGCCTTCCCAATATGTTGTCACCGTGGCAGCGGGAGAAAATGCAGCACTACAAGATCACACGACGGTGCAATAACGGAGGAGCAGACCGATATGGAGAAAAAGAACCGACATGCCAAGGACGCCCCGAGGCGGGACATGGAGGGGGCGTTAGAGAATCTCCAGCGGACGTGCGAAAAAGCGCCGATTTTCACGCGTGCGGGCCAGCGCGGGAAGCTCCAGCGGACGCGCAAAAAACGCGCGCGCAAGCGTTCACGCGCGAATTGTGTCGCGTGGCCGCGATCGAGGGGTACAAAATTGCGCGCGTCGAACGTCCTCTTCTCTCCGCGCGTCCTCTCCCTCTCTCCTCTCCCGCGCTCTCTCCTCTCCACGCACCGCCGCGCCGCCGCCGACGCCACCGCCATGCCTCCGAGGAGGAACATCGTCACCGGCTACCGCGGCGTTCGAGCGCGGCCAAACGGGACGTTCTCCGCGGCGATCCATTGCGGGGACGACCGTATCCCTGTCAGCTCGTTTGCGATGGCGGTGGAAGCCGCCCGCGCCTAGGACGCAGCGGCCTGGCGGCTCAACCGCCCGCGGTCGGTGATGAACTTCACCAACCGGGAAACGGAGGCCAGGGCGCCGACGCCGCAAATCTTCTTTGGCGCCGACCGCACGTTTCAGGCCTTCGTCGCCGCCAGGGACGAGCGCCGTCCTCGAGTACTACCGCAACAATCCGGAGGAGCGCCGCGCCGAGGAAGAATTATGGGAGACCCGCGCGGCTGAGCGGGCGGAGCGCCGCCTCGAGCGCCACCTAGAGTTAGAGGCCGCCCGGGAGGCGAGGTTGAACGCGCCACAAGAGCTCCGCTAGCCCTACCACGCCGACGAAGTCTAGGGCTCGACGATCCGAGTTGGGGGCTTATCTCTGACACGATATCGTGCACCTTCTACGTCGACGGGAGGTCACCAACGAGTTCACCAACGACGACGAAGAGTAACGCTTGTGTTTGTGTGCTCGTCTGTTTTGTGTTTTTTAAATTTCAGTTGAACTTCTATATCCGGCGAACTGCGGCGCCCTAGCGCGTCTGTTAAACCAAATATCTCTAGCGATATATTGCTAATTTTTATAGTGAATATGAACGTGCTATTTAGAATTGAAACATATATTTTGGTAGAATTTGATATCGGACAAAGTAGAAAGCCTACTCAGACCTGCACATAAAATATGAACACTGCATTTTTAGAGAGCATCTTCAACCGGAATTGTCAAATTTGGCTCCATATCTATCCGATACGTAGAAACCCTGTCCACGAACAGCATCCACCAAACCCTCAAATGACCACTTCTACACAAATTCTACCCCTCAAAAATATACTACCCATACAATAGATTATCCACGACATATGCAAATCATCGATCATCATGGGGCAACATACTAGATAATAAATATAGTCAAGTTCACTTATTGTACACTACAAGCAGACAAGTTCGGTTCAGCAAAACATACGGATGGAGGTTCAGCAAAATAAGACAAGGACATACCGGAGAGGATCACTGCAGAGGCTTTCCCTTCCCCTTGGCATATTCGGTATACGGATCATAGGATGAGGAGACACCATCTACATCGTTGGATGGCCGCTGAGGTATGCCCATATGCTCGCGCCTTGAACTCCAGCGTTAGACTTGGCGGGCTCCGGATCAGAAGCCACCATCCGACACCAGCCTCCAGTCCGCCATAGCTTGTTCAGCGGGTCCGCCAGGGCCAGTGAGCAGCTCGAGGAGGGTGTGACCCCGCGGGTTGGCTGAGAGAATCTTGTAAAAGGCGTGTAGCTAAAGGCACGGACTTCAGGCTCGAGGACTTCAGCCCAAGTCTGCACGATGTTGAGTCGGACTTGCGGCTGCAGTGGCTCTGAATAGCCGATGCCGTCGGCCATTTGAGATGGTGAGAAGAAGGGATGGGGAGGGGAGGGCCCCTGTAGTGGAATGTACAGTATGGTGAGCGAAGCTAGTGTTTGGTCGGATAGTGAGGATGGTTAGGGTTTTATGTATGGAACGGGCCCTACTAGCCCAGTGTGGAAGTGCGAGCAACCAACTTTCTTAGAGAGTATTAGAGAGTTGTGTTGCATCAATTTAAGGTTATGAAGTGATGCACATACAATATGTGCGCATATATTTATTGTTGTGTCATCATGATCTATATTCTATATTTATGCAACCATGTTTTCGAGGCAGAAACGAAATGAGTTCATGAACATTGGGCATCTCTTACTATTAAAAATGAGTTCTACTAGGATGAGATCAGGTCTTAATTATTACGAACATCACAAAAATGATGTTTACGTTGATACACTGGATGAGGCCACGTGCCGCTGCTCAGGACAATGCTCGCTACACAAAGGAAGAGTGTGAGGTGGCGGAGTCTAGCCTGACGTCTCTATGGACTATGGCGTCAGTCGAGCATGCCGCAGCAAGGAGGTGCGCTCTAGATGCTTTCTAGGTGAGCATTCAATATGCAAATAATCTATGTTTGTAGTACCAACGGCGCCTACGGCTATGAGCGATCAATTCTACAATAAAGGTCGCCGATGCATATGTAAGATTGTGAACTATGTTGTAAATTTAAAATCTAGCGCTGTTGTTGTGCACTAGGAGGTAGGCAACTGTGCGTGTGGTAGGTGAGTCGCGGTAAATAATTAGTGCTGCATAGTAGGGAGAAGCTCTGCTGCCTGTTAGCGTCCTGAACAAACAGAGTCGGCCCCTTCAGTTCCGGTCAGTGAGGAGTAGACAAAATCATAGTTCAAGGCTTTCAAATTTTATTTTGATGTACAAGTTCATCTGTAGTTTTAATTTTATGTCCTCCTATGTAACTTGTTTGAAGTTCAAAATTTTATTAAAATTTTATAAACGGTGGGATTGAAAAACATGATGGACCTTAATGGTGGTCCTTTTGGGTGCCATAGAAAGCAAAGGACGGACGTCAGTCCACCTCGCGATCCAAACTAATTTACATGTTCGTATTTCGTGTCCATATTGTATCAACCAATTGAAGTTTTTTTTTGAAGAGGGAAATGCCCAGAAGGGCCTAGAGTTGCATTGAAGTATCTGTGGGATTACAAGTTTCCATAAATGATCCTGAAGTAAAAAAAATTGCAGAACAATCCTGTCATTTTGCACAGAGGACCCTATGGTAAAAAAACACAATTAGGCCCTTTGTCATCCTCTTCACCACCGCTGTCACAAGGACTCCACCGTGGGCGATTCTTTGTCTCACGCGAGAGGTGACCACTTGGTAGAGGAAGAACGGTGTGTGCCGCCGGGAATCCTGCAAAGAGCCTCCGCCATGGAGGTTGAACTGATGCCGCCTTCGACATCGGGAGTGGCTGCCATATCAGCCCAAATTCATGGAGGCAAACAAAGGCCACCATCTGTTGATCTCCAATCTGTAGCAAGATATCCTCGTGAAGCCAAGAATCACGCCACCGCTACAACAATATTGAGGAAACGCGTCAAGGTCCAACGCTCCACACCAGCAACCCCCAAACAAGGGATCTCTTTGAGCTTATTCTGACAAGCCGCCAGACGCCCAGACCAATCCCTCCTCAGATTCAGCTCCAACCACTAGAACTTCACAAGGAGGAAGAAATCTAGCTCTCTCCAGCTGTAGCCTAGATGCGTCACAGTCAAGCTTGAAGCAGCAGCCTTATTATCAGAGATCCCCTCTCCCAACTAATCCACTCGCAGCACCTCCTGCCACCGGAGCATTATGGCAGAGAATATCGCGAATGGGCCACCCCAGATCCGACCGGCGGGATCTGACCCTCGACTCCAAAACACCACAAAGGGACAACACACAAACCTAATATCTACACTAGAAAAACTGGCGCCTCGCCTCAGCCTTCTGTGTGTGGCATCGCCGCCGGTGAGGACCTCGGGTTGGCCCCGGACACCCGAGGAGACCTTGAAGGACTTTCCCAAGGAGAGAGTCGGGAGAGGAGTCACGAGAGAAGATGGTTGGAGTAGTCCTAAGGTTTCCACCCTAAATCCAGATGGGTTGCAAGTAATTTTTTTCAAGTGCCACCTGTAGAAAAATTTCACCCCAAAATTTGAGACTCTACGTGGCCACACGGGTCACACTCTTGTCGGCCGGGACCAACACTAACTTTAATGACTCAACACAACTTATTTTCGCAATACTTATGTTGGCTCTCACCTTTGGTCTTCTTCTCTACATATATATATGTACTCACATATTCTCTTGTTCTCACTCCTCTCGCTTGTGCAATCTACATTGGCTTGCTCATGTAGGTAGTGCTTTAGACATAGGCTCGTTCATAGTCTATAAGAATTACATAAGACGAGAAAAAATGCACCAATTGTTGTTGAGACTAGGAAGCACCGGGAATGTGCTAGCAACAAAGTTCGCATGAGCGAGCAGGGTCAAGACAAGGCCAGGGAGCAACGGCCAGGCGTCACACTCTGTGGCGTTGGATCTGGCAGATCTACTGCTGGCACTTGCACGGAAGGAAGTGCCTACGTGCTACTCTGCATGAGGGTGCGAACCAGTTTGGTCCCTATCTCTTACTACTAGGCTCCATGACGCCGTCGCATTGGACAAAGTCGTTGCATGCTAAGCCACGATGATGCCTTCGTGTTAGTTAGGATGTGGCTGGTGTCTTGCTCAGGATGAAAATTTAAATCCGTGAGGATCTTGGGAATGCAAGCAGGCGGCACAACCACAGTGCAGGCATACATAAGCAGGTGTGGAGGGTAGTGCTCGTGGCTTAGCAAGTATAACTCGAATGACCGTGGAATTGGGCCTTGGGACTCAACCTAGAACGTGTTCGCAGTTCAGGGCTAAAATTGTCTCAGACTTCCTTTCTAAGATGGGGAATGCTCGTAGTTCAGAATTTTGACTGCTTTCAGTGATTGGAGTTAGTAAATTTGAGATTAATTGAGAGCTTGTTGGAGACCTACATCGTTGGTTTAGTGCACCTATGTGTTGCAAGTTAAGTTGCAATCGTGATTTTTTCAATCAAAAGTGAAGTTGAAACTATAAAAATGCACCAAACGGTTGGATTTACTTTATGATACGCATTAGTCATGGATTTCTACATGAGTTGCAAGTGAGACTCGTTGATGGTCACATTACTGGAAATTAACTTAATTTTCATTCTACCGAGAATTAGCCACACCCTTTAATGATCTTGGACGGTGGATAGTGAACGCATAAACTTTAAAATGTGTAGATTGCAACCCATGATTCTAGGGAATTGTATAACCAAAACAGTTGAAACCTATTGAAATCCACACATCATATGAGCGCCATCTTTTCAGATGTCATAAATTACATATATTTGTTATGACAGAAAATTCTAGGAAAAATATGTAGTTTGACAACTTCAGTGCTAGAAAATTACAATATCAGAGCAAATGATTATGATATTCTCATAATAAGATCATACTTGTGCGATCAAGGAAAAAATACCAAAATTACAGCAGTTTGGCGAACATAAAGGAAAGTAAAATGTACATCTGGACATTCCTAGGAAGATTTATGCGTAGTGGTAGATATGTTAGAAGATATTTTCTCCTAGTTCACGAGGATAGGCTGACATGATTCCCGCCGTGTGCCCGGTATCAGCCTAAGATTCCCATCATAGACTCGATGGTATTGTAATTTATAACGTTAAACTTCACTTGATCGAATGTATTTACTTAGTTCATTGTTACTTTCTCCAACCTTCTCACGAGGTGGCTCCTTTCAACCTTTTTCGACACATGAGAATCAGGATTAAGAAAAATTTGGGTTCCCACTCACTGATCGTCGTTAAGTTCCCGGGCCTGGTCATTGTAAAAGATAAGTAATTATTTTTTGGTAGAAATATCCAAATCGATTATTTATTGTAGAAAGATGCGCAATCCTCTCTGCGTGTTCTAGACTGCATATTTTTGGTAGAATAAAGGAGATGTAGAATTTTCATCTTATTTATCTTGAGAAATAGACTTGCACCAACCACATTGGAAACAACTTTAGTCCTGTTCAATACGCTTGCACCAACCGTTGTAAAAACTCATTATATTATATATATGCTCTCGCCTTTGGTCATTTTATCTACATATATAGATACCTTGCATGTTCTCTTCCTCTCTTTCCGCGCTCACCATTAGACATCAAGGATGAAGTATGTTGTGCGTATGTAATCCTGGGGGGGCTCCTCTTGCTTTGCCTAAGCTCCCCCATTGTCAAACCTTGAACGGGGCTTCCAAGATGAAAGTTTGAATTGAAATATGTTAAACCAACGGAGGTCTAAATTCCGAGTTTGGTCCTCGAGAGCATCACGCTCATTTTCTCCTTTTTTGCGGAGTCATCATCTCGTATCTAGTAGTAGAACCGTTGCGGAATATATCCAATTATTCCTACTAGTTATGGTGGATGTCATGTTCCGAAGTATGACATTCTCCCGAAACGCCATGCATGATCAATGTGTCGTCTATAATTAGCATGCTACCCGGGCGGGTATGCACAACGTGAAATTTTACGTTTATAACCATTTAGAGAAAATTCACAATTTAACCCCGATTCAAAAAATTCACAAAATGACATGTGGACATAACGCTCACTCCTAACACGTTGTGGCCTCTTGTATAACACTGGGACAATGACATTATTGACCAGGCAAGGTCAGCATGCGGGTCCCACGATGGGTAGGTTTAACGTTTAGCGCCCTGGAGTGGGGCGTTATGCGTCTGAACCGTTTACGTGATCCAGCCCCCGTTCCACTCCTGAGTCCACTTATTCTTCCTTTAGTTCAACCACGTGCCGCTTCTTCTCATGACCTTTTGTTCATTTCCCCTGCAATCCCTCCAAATTGGAGGGTTTTCTCTGTGGATTTTGTCTCTTCTTGAGTGTCCAAGGTAATCTCTCCCCTTTTTTTGTTTTTGTCCAACTAAAATTTGCCCCATTAGGTTGTTGGAAACCATATAAATAGGTGTTTGGAACCCTAGAAATGGTTAGTTCTTTGTTGATGTATAGAACATACGTGCTTGCTATGATGATCTAGAGCTATCAATTTTGTGCCAAACGCTAGGAAATTGTTAGGGCCTAACCCCAACCCTAACCCTATAAATTGTCAGCAAGTTGCATTAATGCTCATGCCGTGTGAACTCCATGAGCTCAAGGGGTTAGGCCTTCTGTAATGCTTGTATATTAGCGCGGTATCACAGGAAATTCTCTTATGTGGCACCCTATTATATACAATAAAAAAGAATTATAGTTGTATCTTATATAAGCTACAACTCTTGCACCAGATCATAGGCAAAAAAAAAGCTTGCTAGCCCCATCACAAACAAGTATTAGGCTAAAATCATTAAATGATACATAACTTAGATATAATCTATTAGAAACAATGCATTAAAATGGTTATTTCTTAGATTATACTTACACCTAGGATAGCGCGCTAAGATACTCCCTCTGTCCTCGTGTATAAGTCACAAATCGCAAATCTCTGGGACCAATAATGTTATTGATTGGTCCTAAAATCTTGCATGCATTGGTGAGAAATGCATTTAGCCACTAATTGAGGAGGCTAAACTAGTGCTAAACGGACCTTTTCGCCCCTCGCTAGCTACGTTGGCTGCATGCAGCATTAATTTCTAATCGTTAGCTTTTTTCCTAATATTTCGCCTTCCTCCTTGTATTCTGCTTATCCCTAGCATTATTGTCCAATGCATGCATGCTTATATATAGAGAGGCGCTCCACGGCGTGGGAGTGTTAATCATGCAGCGGAGGGGTACCCGTCCAGATTTTTTTTCTCCGAAGCGCTGCATGGGGTTCCTTGGTATGCGGGTCTTAAACAATGGGCTGCTTTTGATTGTAATTTTTTAAATATAAGGGATCTAATAGAGCCATCACGTTGAGCCACATCATCCGAATTATCTAAACAGTTAGATCTTAAAATTATGTCTCCGACTTTAAATCACAACCGTCAAATTTTTGAAACAAGTATGGAACACGTGTTCGTTTTTTTTTTGTTTTTTTTTTGGTAAAACACATTGGGTCCAACACGTCTGTAACAGATCCACAATATATGGCCAACCATGGATGATGAAACAAATAAACACAGTACGATATAAATACACCTCTAGGTAGGAAACATAAAAGAACACGCCCTAGCATGGTCGTGACATGCCTTTGGGCCATCCTTCCTAGAACCTCTAGCTAGAGGATGTACGACCCTTCTCAAGCATCTTGGCAAGAGGTTTGTCATTACCTCCTCCACCTCATGTTCGAGGTCTATCTACCAAGACGAGGGGACTACTGATCAGGAGAAGAGATGGCTGCCGTCAACATCCGTTTCTTCACCCTGACCCAATAGTTATTGGTCATTTATCGAATTGCCCACAGCGGTCCACTACTACTCAGTTTTACCCCGAGCGTCGAATGGTGCTCAGTTTTGCCCCTAGCCTGTGCGCAACTACTATGAAGAGGCCGGAACGGTAAGTTTGGAGTCGAATCCATTTCGCGAAGTGGGTCCGAAGGAGTCAGACTCCGTTTCGTGAAGTGGGTCCGGGTGGGACTGCCATAGTTCGTTGAAACCGTCCGGAGCTTACAGGTGGGACCGCGCAGTTAGTTGACTATGCTGAATAGTCCACACCCGAGCTTCCCGCCACCACCGTCGTGCGCTGCCGTCCAATTTAGTTGACCTGTCGTCGTGCGCTGCCTATAGCCGCCGCCACCGCCGCCACCGCCGCACCACCCCTTGCTGCGCCACGAGCACCTCCGGCACCACCACCACCTAGGTTCGGCTTGGGGGGCGAAAAGGCGGGGCAGCCCATGCGGGCCAGCACTGTCAGCGACGCGTGGGAAAACCGCGGGAACAGAAGCCCCCCCATGAGCGTCTTCTCGGCCCCCGCATCGGTCAAAGGCTGCCGGAGTAAGGGCGTTGGCGGCAGCGACGGCGCGCGCGGTGCAGTAAATGCACTGCCAGGGTAACAAAAGGCCCCTCGCCGCTCGCCGCTCTCCCCATTCTCGCCGTTCATCTCCTCGCCCTCACCGCACTCACTCTCATCGGCTTCGCCACACTTCACCTAGACACCCCGAGACGATGCCTCGCCGGCTCCGTGCCTGCCGCAACTCGTCGTTGTACTGCCGACCTGCGGCCGCGACGCGGGGCCACAGTGACGGCGATAGCGACAACGAGTTCCACTACGAGGAGAACGACCAGCTTGCGCAGGAGGAGGCGGCGCCCGAGCAGCAGCCGGCGCAGGAGGAGGCGGCGCCCGAACAGCGCAGGGGGAGGCGTTCCACTCGTTCGAAACATGGCGCAATGAGGAGGCGTTCCACCGGGTCTGCGCTGGCCTCGAGGAGGCGGCGGCAGTTGCCGAGGCTGCCGCTGTTCGGGCATCCTTGGAGACCCACCAGAGGGAGGAGGCGGAGCGCCAGGTCTACCGGCAGCTCACCGCAAACGCGGCGTCGGATGAGCAGCAGGCCCTCCGGCGCAAGGTTGTCCTGCAGAGCGAGAGGCGCAACCGTCATCCCTCCGAGCAGGCGCAGTTGCACCGGCAGCGGATGCAAGGCAGAGAGGAGCAGCGCTGACTCGCTACGGTGGTGAACCCATCGCCAAGCGACCCATCGCCCTTCGCCGAGAACGGCCACGAGGCTGGCCCCTCCAACATGTCGGCCTACGACGACTGCGAGGAGGACGACGAGGAAGAGGACGACGTCTAGGAGGAGAGCGACGACCAGGCCGGGTGACCGCGGCGAGCCTCGGCCTGCCGTATTTTTTTTTAAAGTTTTTTCAATGTTTTTAGTTAAATTATGTCGTCTTTCTGTAAAAATATCGTCGAATCTATGAATTTGCGCCTATTTCAACGACTTCGCCGTTTTTGTATTTATGTTGACTGGGGATGTATCTAAGTTAGAACATAGTTTGTATCAAATGAGGTCTGAAGCTAGGGTAGACACCCCCATTTGAAATTATTCAAGTAAATTTGAGGAGCAACTATATCATATATAACAACATTGTGCATTGGATTTATGTCATTTTGATTTTTTTTGAATTATTTATGCTCATTTGAAACCATCGCTCTATTCTCATGAGAAATATGCTTCAAATGAGGTCTGAAGCTAGGGTAGACACCCCCGTTTGAAATTTCATGAAAAATTTGACCTTGTCAAAATTATCCAAATAATTTTGAGGAGCAACTATATCCCATATAACAACATTGTGCGTTGGATTCATGTCATTTTGATTTTTTTTTGAATTATTTATGCTCATTTGAAACCATCGCTCTATTCTAATGAGAAATGTGCTTCAAATGAGGTCTGAAGCTAGGGTAAACACACCCGTTTGTAATTTCATGAAAAATTCGACCTTGTCAAAATTATCCAAATAAATTTGAGGAGCGACTATATCACATATAACAACATTGTGCGTTGAATTCATGTCATTTTGATTTTTTTGAATTATTTATGCTCATTTGAAACCATCGCTCTATTCTCATGAGAAATGTACTTCAAATGAGGTCTGATGATAGGGTACACACCCCCGTTTGTAATTTCATGAAAAATTCGAACTTGTCAAAATTATCCAAATAAATTTGAGCAGTAACTATATCACATATAACAACATTGTGCGTTGGATTCATGTCATTTTGATATTTTTTTTGAATTATTTATGCTTATTTGAAACCATCGCTCTATTCTCATGAGAAATGTGCTTCAAATAAGGTCTAAAGCTAGGGTAAACACACCCGTTTGTAATTTAATGAAAAATTCGATATTGTCAAAATTATCCAAATAAATTTGAGGAGCAACTATATCACATATAACAAAATTGCGCGTTGGATTTATGTCATTGTGATTTTTTTGAATTATTTTTTCTCATTTAAACCATCGCTCTATTCTCATGAGAAATGTGCTTCAAATGAGGTCTGAAGCTAGGGTAAACACACCCGTTTGTAATTTCATGAAAAATTCGACCTTGTCAAAATTATCCAAATAAATTTGAGGAGCAACTATATCACATATAACAATATTGTGCTTTGGATTCATGTCATTTTGATTTTTTTTGAATTATTTATGCTCATTTGAAACCATCGCTCTATTCTCATGAGAAATGTGCTTCAAATGAGATCTGAAGCTAGGGTAAACACCCCCGTTTGTAATTTCATGAAAAATTCGACCTTGTCAAAATTATCCTAATAAATTTGAGGAGCAACTATATTACATATAACAACATTGTGCGTTGAATTAATGTCATTTTGATTTTTTTTTAAATTATTTATGCTCATTTGAAACCATCGCTCTATTCTCATGAGAAATGTGCTTCAAATGAGGTTCGAACCTAGGGTAAATACCCCCATTTGTGCTTCAACATTTTTTGGCATCTTGTCTAAATCAGTCAAATTAATTTCCTAGACATCTATTCTAGATATATAGTGTAAATCTGAAGTTTCATTTTGTTTTGAATAATTCTTCTATTTTTTTATTTTTTTTATTCAAATAACATGGTTTAATACTTAATAGAAAAGAAATCATATGTAGAACAGAAAGGAACCATCGATCCCTGTGGCCAACGGACCAACCAATCCGAGCGCAGAACGAGCGTCTCGCGGATCGCTGTGGCTGCGAGCGCATCCGTCCGATGCAAGATTCCGTCTAGAAGCTTTTCGGCTGGGTCAACAGAGGGTTGACCAAGCTTGAAATGAGCATACATAATTCAAAAAAATCGAAAAAAGATAAAGCCGACGCACATAGTATTGTTATGTCATATAGTAACAAGAAAGAAATATAAACCTGTCTTATAAAGAATGGAACGAAAAAGCCTTGTCTAATATGTGATACCTCGAACAGAAGAGTAGAGAGTTCAAGGAAATGAGATAAGTTTCAAACCTTTGGAAATGAAATATGGTCAAAAACTCACCAAAGCTTCATTTTGGAGTGACTAAGAAAGATCCAAAGTTACTTTTTCATTTTGATGTTTTAAACTTGTTTTATTTACGATTTTCGATTAAAACCATTATTATTCAAAAGAAAATAAATAATACAAATATTCATCCAATAAATTGCGAGGTTTCGGAATTACATTATATAGGTCTAATACAAGTCTAGGAAAAATATAAATAGAATCTCTAAACATTAAAACGAAAGCCTTCACTAAAATGTGATTCCTCGAATACAGTAGTAGAGATTTCAAAGAATATGAGGTCGAAACATTATGAATCTTCCGAAGAGGTGGGTTCTACCTTTTTGTTTTGTGTTTCTATGGGCTATCCTAACACAACCAAGCAAATAGTTTCACATTTCTACCCCCTTTCGACGCTGTTACCGCGTGTTTCCGTATAAGTCCGGTATTTCTCCAGCGGGTAGGGTTTCACGGGGAGGGGGGCCACGGAGCGTCTGGATCCCAACACAAGCTAGGGGTGCCATACCATGTTAGTATAGGTGTGTTGTGTGCTTTGGATGTCAAATATTGCTCTCCGGGGTGTGACCCGCTTCACCGGGATCCACTTCTCTCTCGTGAGTTTACATACGCTTATAGGGTGAAAATCCTGTATGGGACGAAACATTGTGAATCTTCCGAAGAGGTGGTTTCTACCTTTTTGTTTTTTGTTCCTATGGGCTATCCTAGCACAACCAAGAAAATAGTTCCACATTGCTACCCCCTATCGACGCTGTTACCGCGTGTTTCCGTGTAAGTCCGGAATTTCTCCACCGGGTCTAGGGTTTCACCGAGTGGGGGGCTACGGAGCGTTTGGATCCCAACACAATCTAGGGGGTGACATACCATGTTAGTATAGGTGTGTTGTGTGCTTTTATTGTCAAAGATTTCTCTCCGGGGTGAGACCCGCTTCACCGGCCTCCACTTCTCTCTCGTGAGTTTACATGCGTTTATAGGGTGAAACTCCTGTATCGGACGAAACAATGTGAATCTTCCGAAGAGGTGGGTTCTACCTTTTTGTTTTGTGTTCCTATGGGCTATCCTAGCACAACCAAGCAAATAGTTCCACATTGCTACCTCCTTTCGACGTCGTTACCGCGTGTTTCTGTATAAGTCCGGTATTTCTCCAGCGGGTCTAGGGTTTCACCGGGAGGGGGGCTACGGAGCGTCTGGATCCCAACACAAGATAGGTTGTGACATACCATGTTAGTATAGGTGTGTTGTGTGCTTTGGATGTCAAAGATTGCTCTCCGGGGTGTGACCCGCTTCACCGGCATCCACTTCTGTCTCGTGAGTTTACATGCGCTTATAGGGTGAAACTCCTGTATCGGACGAAACATTGTGAATCTTCCGAAGAGGTGGGTTCTACCTTTTTCTTTTGTGTTCCTATGGGCTATCATAGCACAACCAAGCAAATAATAGCACATTTCTACCCCCTTTCGACGTCGTTACCGCGTGTTTCTGTATATGTCCGGTATTTCTCCAGCGGGTCTAGGGTTTCACCGGGAGGGGGGCTATGGAGCGTCTGGATCCCAACACAAGATAGGGGGTGACATACCATGTTAGTATGGGTGTGTTGTGTGCTTTGGATGTCAAAGATTGCTCTCCGGGGTGTGACCCGCTTCACCGGCATCCACTTCTGTCTCGTGAGTTTACATGCGCTTATAGGGTGAAACTCCTGTATCGGACGAAACATTGTGAATCTTCCGAAGAGGTGGGTTCTACCTTTTTGTTTTGTGTTCCTATGGGCTATCCTAGCACAACCAAGCAAATAGTTCCACATTGCTACCCCCTTTCAACGCCGTTACCGCTGTTTCCGTATAAGTCCAGTATTTCTCCAGCGGGTCTAGGGTTTCACCGGGAGGGGGGCTACGGAGCGTCTGGATCCCAACACAAGCTAGGGTGTGTCATACCCATGTTAATATAGGTGTGTTTTGTGCTTTGGATGTCAAACATTGCTCTCCAGGGGTGTGACCCGTTTCACCGGCATCCACTTCGCTCTCGTGAGTTTACATGCGCTTATAGGGTGAAACTTTAGTATCGGACGAAACATCGGGAATCTTCCGAAGAGGTGGGTTCTAACTTTTTGTTTTGTGTTCCTATGGGCTATCCTAACACAACCAAGCAAATAGTTCCACATTGCTACCCCCTTTCGACGTCGTTACTACGTGTTTTCGTATAAGTCCGGTATTTCTCCAACGGGTCTATAGGGTTTCACCGGTGGGGGGCTACCGAGCGTCTGGATCCCAACACAAGCAAGGGAACCAGATCCTCTTACTTTGGCCACCTTACATTCTCTGACTTTCTCTCCATGACACGTGGGTCTAGTGTGTGATGGGCTCCATTTGTCAGTGACGTCAGAGGATCCCGTTCCCGCACAGAGAAGCGCTCGTCTCAGCGTCTGCAGGCCGTTGCCGCTGTAGTTTGCATGCATGGACTCGATCTACACCGTTCCTTAGGATCAAACGATTGAAAATGACGCGGTGCATGCACCGGGTGTTTTGTCTCAATGTAACTGCATGCAACAATGTACATTGTCTAGTGGGGCCCGGTTCACCAGCCCGGTGCATGCAGCCCTCGATCAGGCTGTAAGTGGACACTTTCGCGGATGCTCGTGGGCTTGCCGCTTGTGCCCGCTTGACTTATACGGCCAGCCGTTTATGTCCACTAAACTCGTTGCTAGTTAGGTGGCGTTCGTTTGCCCAACAAGTTTTCCGGCCGGCGCACCAACAAGGTACCTCTCTCACACACACGACGCTGCCCACAACCCACTCACTCCAGCCCGCTCGCGTACGGCGCGCTCAACGCGGCCAGGTTGACTCGGTTACCCTGACTCCCGCTAACAGAACGCACGCACACACAGTTAGCTAACAAAACAAGATTAGTGTAGCGCCGCCGGCGATAGCGGACGTGCCGCGGCTACCCGCAAATCAACTCGTGCTGCCCGTGCGTGTCCGCGGATGCGATTAAACGGGCACATCTTGGCGGCGCCGTGGATGGTCCGCGCCCACTTACAGCCTGACCCTCGACGCAGCCCTGCACGCCTCGTTTTTTCAGAGTAGACAACGTCGCAGAAGAAGAAAGACTAAACAACGTCGCGTCGCATTTGCAGCCCTGTACGCCTCGTTTCAGAAACACGAGTCGCGTCGCATTTGCAGCCCTCCACGCCTCGTTTTCACAAAGTACGCATCAATGCACGCAGCGAGGAAGGATTTGGCGTGAGACTTTGGATTTCATCTCTTCACCTCTTTAATACACGCATGCAACATAGCATCACTTTGACTGGCTAATGCACGCTCGAACGCCTACGCCTAGTCATACGCCTACGCCTAATGCACGCACCGCTTTGACCATGCATCGCCTGTTCTACACTGCATCCAACGTCACGCAGTTTCTTCATCTACCCCAACTAATTCACGTCTCATCGTGTCTTTAAATATCCCGTTTCACTCGTCCTCCATCTTCTCATCCATCTCTAGCCCTTTGCCTTCTCTACCTTCAAGCCCCGAACACCATCGTCCTCTTCCTCCATCTTCTCATCGCTCACCACCATGTCTTCCTCCTCTCTCCCTTCAAGCCCCGAGTCTGTCACACACGAGGACAACCACCCCAAGGATCAGCCTTGGTTCGAGCCCGATTGGACCCCGGAGGAGACGGGGCTCGTGCCCGTCGAATCTCCCAAACTGGAGGGATCACCGTCGCTCCCGTTCGTCCACCGCCCCGACCCCGTCCGCGTTGAGCGCGCCGAGAAGCTCTCCCCGCAGCGAAGAACCATCGCCTCAAGAAGGAGATGCGGCTCGAGAAGAAGGAGCTTGAGGCGGAGGAGAAAGCTCTCCGCGCCCGCATCAAGAGGTCCCGTGAAGACTCGGAGGAGAGGATGCGGGAGGAAAACCGCCGCGCCCGTGCCAAGCAGGAGACGACGACCAGGGCGGCGGAGATGTAGGGCGGCAAAGGGCGGGAAGGGCTCCCGCATGCAGAGCGGGAGCAGTTAGTGCTAGTTTTTTTTATTTTTAAATTAAATGTAATATCTGTCAGGTCCCACTACATATATGTAAAGTGGGGCCAGTTATCTTTTCTAATTATGTTTAATTATATATAAAGTTATGTTTACTTATATTTGTCCAAATGAACCTACTGTTTAGAATATACCGCGCGCGTTGCTGCAGTGATCGCTTTAAAATCTGCACATTGTAAACAAAATTTATATATAAAAGATGTGATGCATTATATTTTCTAAGATAATATACAAATTTCAGGTGATCATAGTATATATTTTGTATTACTAATATGAATAATTTGATGGTAAATAAATATAAGTGAAGATGACATGGACAATTGGTTTCCTAGAAGAATGGATGATGTGGATAGTTTGCATGTTGAGATAGAAAAATCATTAATGCATGTTAGTGGGGTTTTTCTTTACAAGAAGTATAGATTTATCCGAATGTTTAAATTATATTTGTCCAAATGTTTAAATTATATTTGTCCAAATGTTTAAATTATTTTTGTCAAAAATTTCAAATTATATTTGTCCAAACATTTAAATTATATTTGTCCAATTTAAATTATTTTTGTCCACTGTTTGTCCGTGCTAGTATACATTGGGCCTCATTTAACATTGGGCCGCTAGCAACGGTCGACAGCTGGGGCCCACATGCCGCGCAACCGGTCAACAGCTAGCCCACAAGCCGCGCCAATGCTCAACAGCTGGGGCCCACAGGCCACGCCAACTGTTTTATGATGGGTCCCACAGGTCAGAATCCTAACGGGGGTAGAAAGTTACGGTGGAAGCAGCGAAACGAGTCCTTGCGCACAGACTAGGGGGAAAACTGAGCTCGATTTGGCGCTAGGGGTAAAACTGAGGTCGTGGTACCAACTGAGGGCAGCCTGTTAAATAACCCATAGTTTATTGGTCATCTATGAAAATACTGATCGATATCATGCCTTCCCAATATGTTGTCACCGTGGCAGCGGGAGAAAATGCAGCACTACAAGATCACACGACGGTGCAATAACGGAGGAGCAGACCGATATGGAGAAAAAGAACCGACATGCCAAGGACGCCCCGAGGCGGGACATGGAGGGGGCGTTAGAGCATCTCCAGCGGACGTGCGAAAAAGCGCCGATTTCACGCGTGCGGGCCAGCGCGGGAAGCTCCAGCGGACGCGCAAAAAACGCGCGCGCAAGCGTTCACGCGCGAATTGTGTCGCGTGGCCGCGATCGAGGGGTACAAAATGGCGCGCGTCGAACGTCCTCTTCTCTCCGCGCGTCCTCTCCCTCTCTCCTCTCCCGCGCTCTCTCCTCTCCACGCACCGCCGCGCCGCCGCCGACGCCACCGCCATGCCTCCGAGGAGGAACATCGTCACCGGCTACCGCGGCGTTCGAGCGCGGCCAAACGGGACGTTCTCCGCGGCGATCCATTGCGGGGACGACCGCATCCCTCTCAGCTCGTTTGCGATGGCGGCGGAAGCCGCCCGCGCCTAGGACGCAGCGGCCTGGCGGCTCAACCGCCCGCGGTCGGTGATGAACTTCACCAACCGGGAAACGGAGGCCAGGGCGCCGACGCCGCAAATCTTCTTTGGCGCCGACCGCTGCAACCTCCGCCACCGCACGTTTCAGGCCTTCGTCGCCGCCAGGGACGAGCGCGCCGTCCTCGAGTACTACCGCAACAATTCGGAGGAGCGCCGCGCCGAGGAAGAATTATGGGAGACCCGCGCGGCTGAGCGGGCGGAGCGCCGCCTCGAGCGCCACCTAGAGTTAGAGGCCGCCCGGGAGGCGAGGTTGAACGCACCACAAGAGCTCCGCTAGCCCTACCACGCCGACGAAGTCTAGGCCTCGACGATCCGAGTTGGGGGCTTATCTCTGACACGATATCGAGCACCTTCTACGTCGACGGGAGGTCACCGACGAGTTCACCAACGACGACGAAGAGTAACGCTTGTGTTTGTGTGCTCGTCTGTTTTGTGTTTTTTAATTTTCAGTTGAACTTCTATGTCCGGCGAACTGCGGCGCCCTAGCGCATCTGTTAAACCAAATATCTCTAGCGATATATTGCTAATTTTTATAGCGCGTCTAAATTCCCTGTGCCCCCGCACGCGCTGTATAATCAGTAACCGCGCGGCATACTCGATTTTGGAGCGCGCACCGATAGCACCTCGGTTGGAGATGCTCTTATGTTGGAGATCCTGCGGCTTGCTTCTTCCGCTTTGCGTGAAATGAGAAGCTCCAGACTTAATTGATCCGTGAGATTTGCACGGAAAATTAGTTACGCCAAAGGTGCGTACTTTATTTCAGCGAGTATTCGTCCAGCAAAGGTTCTACGCAGGAAAAGGTAGCAGCAGCTAACGTTGGCGGAAAGCGAGGAGTTGGGAAGCAAGTTTTCTAACGCCGGGGATGGCTCGATGGGAGCACGACTTCTCCATGTACGACCAGACCAGGGGAATTATTAGGGCGGGTGTATAGGAAGACGAATCGAATCTTCGCTAAGGGCATGTATAATGGAAAATGCTTTGTTTAGGGGGACCTAGACTAGCTAATTCTAGATCACTTACTGTGTTCCCGCGCGCGGAAGCCTTGTTGGGCCGGCCTCTAGGCCTTGTGAGCAACAATTTGTCTTTTTAGCCTAATTTTCGAGTTAGAATATATTTTTAGGAGCCCACTACGTGCAGCCATGTATATGTTAAGTGTTTCGACATTTTTTATGGATGCTGCGTACGTCTTAAAAATTTGTAACAAATTTGCACGCATTTTGTTGAGAAATCACAAGCGAGATGTTGCAATATTTTTCTGGATGATTTTGTAAGAAATGCGTATATGTGTTTAGAATTCATTTGGAATGATATATTTTTATGCGCTCCTTCACATGTTGTAAACATGTGTTTTTATTGTTGCTATCGTTTTACTTTTTTGTTGAAACGGGGGATAAGTTTTGTTGTAACTAGAACAGTGACAAATTATTTTGTTGCTTACCAACTTTTTAATTGATGCAAATAATTTTTTTGTTGCAATAGGTTGTGTTTTTTGTTGAATTGCTTGAACTTTTTTGTTGCAATGAAATAAACACGTTGTTTAAGTATTCTTTTGTAACATTACTTATATTTTCGATTTTGTTTTAGAACAATTTGTTGCAATACTTTCTTTTTGTACATGGGGGGGGGCGATAATTTTTGTTGCGATACCAGTGAATTTGTTGCAATGGCAGTTTTGCTGTAATTATCGAGATGACGGGGGGCAACGAGATATACCCCTTCGCTTAACTGGGGCTGCTGTGGACTGCGGGTTCTGTATCCAAAAAGTTGAAGGGGTTATATACAAAAACACGTTTTGCTGATTTCTGGCCGTTGTATGCTGATCTAATGGCATACAAGGAGACCTAGGATTGGTGAATTGTAGGGCGACCTACGCAGAGCGTTGCCCATGTATAATGGTTCATAAGACGTGTTATCTTAAATTTTTAGATAAGACTAAAAACATGATGTATGGATTATCTCTTAGCATTTTCTCTAATAAGCAGATTTGCTAAAAATGTGGTGCGACAATTGTGCTAAGAGATCATCTCTTCTTTAAGAGAAGCCAAACCTCATTTTTTTCGTTTTTCTCTCCTCCAACTCAGCAATCATCCTACGTGGCATCGCTAAGATAGAACCATTGTACATGTCCTAGGCATGCGAAAGGAGCAACCGTTCTTCATCATCAACCGAAAGTTGGCAACGCTGATCAGCCTTCTTCCACCTACAATCTATTAATATTATTTTTGTAGCATCACAGTTTAAAAATTAATTCAATTTCATAGATAATAATGATTGTCACATTATCATCTAAAGTTTATCAGGTTCCAACCATCCTCGTATTTTGCAGTGCATCTGGAGTATATATATAGATGTGGCCGGACTTTAAACCAGTTAGACACGGCGCGATGAAGGGTAAATCCTCCTGGCTGATTTTATCTTACGATGATAAATATGTCTAGAAGAAGGTGAATTTTCGATAAAAATGAGTTTGTGAATTTCATTATAATCAAGGAAATAAAAAAAAATCTTACACTGTTAAGGGGCTCTTAGATTTTGGATATGGTCATCCTTTCATTTTTTATAAAAAGAACTGATAGTTGAGAATAAACGATCATTTTCTTTATTTTTTAGAAAGCGAACTAATATATGATTTTATCAAATAATTAAAAGATATATCTCGGCATATGTGCAACCTTTGATTTGTAAAGTGCGATCTCACGTTCATGTTTCAGTCAATTAAATAATCCCTTTCTGTAATCATGTGACCACAATTATGTTTCTTTTTTCTTCATACATGTTTTTGTCCCTAATATTATTAAATATCTACTTTGAGCGTGAAATTGTGGGAGGTTAGCAATCATGTTTCGTGAAAATAGAGTTCACCAAAGATTATCTTTTCATTATAGTCACATCTAGAATTTCTTTTTCTATCACTCATGATCACTGCTTTAAATATTCCCTTTTGAAGATGTTACATATATGTTTAGAAATTTTGATAAGTATATTGAAAAACATAACTAAAACTAACCCCCTTTTTTCGGAAAAAGAAATATAGGGAAAAAATTTCTCAATTTAAATTACTTGAGATTACTACAGCATAAATGGGACTTCCTTGAGAATGATGATGTCTTTAAAATAGGTAAAATAGTAAAGTTATAATTTTTCTCTAAGAATGTACCATATGTGATTAAAATAAATATACTCCTAATTAGTATCTTAAATTCCATTTTTTAATGTTTGCAACAGTAAAACCTCGGTAAAGATCTTTGCTTCATAAGTAATTTTGATTCACTCCAAAGATGATTAATTAATATTTTAAAAAATTAAACATGATGCGGGCATCCGATATAGGGTGCGGGCGCAACTATTTGCAAATTGTAACTCCCGTTTGTACAATAACTCATTTGTGAAATTTGAAGAAAACTGAAATTATCATATTTCCTGACAAAAATTAAAGGCAGAATTTACTTAATATGTATATATGCATGATATTTTGCAGAGTTTCAATAAGTTAAGAAGTTTATATTTTCCAGTTATTTCTCAAGCGAATGAAAAATAAATATTTCTAATTCGATGCTAAAAAACCCCATCAAATTAATGTGGTCACTAAGATTCATGCAAATACAATTAAAGGTAAGATGATTATTGTTTGACGACTAGGGGTTACTAGGAGTGACTGATTCTCGGTTGACCGAGAAGTAGCTTATTTCTCGGTCAAGTGATGTCATCAAATTTCAACTGCAACTTACGATTAGCACAAATCACGGAGAAATTGAACTGGTTTTGGGTATTTTTCTTTGTTGCAACTCATGGTTAGCACAAATGAAGAAACACTCGAACGGCTCCGGGAATTTTTCTCGGCTGCGAACCATGGCTAGCAGAAATCATGATGCAAGTACATCGATTAAAAGTTAGCAAAACCGATAGTCATTCCCTCGACATGCTCCCAAAACGTAATGGAGTAAGAAGTAACCCGGCCAGCCGTTCGGGCGGGCACAGCACAGGCCTGACGTGCGCTCAGACCGTAGCATGATGCCGGTAGCGCAGGTCGTCATGCCGTCATGCGCACACTCGGAGCCGCTCCGACGATCCCTCGGCTGGAGAGAAGGACGGCCGATCACAGTTTTTGTGACGCACCTCCGTCACGGATAGCAAAGCTTTCCGCGCGGGGTCCGGCAGGATCGCGGGTGACGTCTCGACGGGCGCCGAGCCCAATCGCGCGTGACGGTGTGGGCCGTGTTTTCTTCTATTGGTGCCGTGGCTGGCCTGAAAATTGAACCAGAAGACGGTGGCGCAGGCAGGGAGCATCGTGCGAGTGATTTGTGCAGTCCCAATCATCAACAACCGATCGCCGAATACCGACGGGCCGTGCCAGTGGAGCTCACTGCCCTCGTACGTCGATGCGTACGCCTCTATCCAGAGGCTGTCCCGCTCTCGTGTCATGTGGTGTTTGCTTCTGGTGCCCTGTCTCTCGAGCACCATCCCTTCGTAGCGCTCGATCTGTTTTTTTTTTTTTTTTTTTTCTTTTTGTGAAATGGGGTTTCCCCGCCTCATCAGAGCGGTGCACACACGGCCTTTCATTAATAATTTTTTTATACAGTACCTAGAAATTCAAACTAAAAAAAGACAACCCAGCTCATGGATCAGAGAGGGTGGCCACAAAGATAAGCCAAATAAACAACTGATAACTTAATCGCTTAATGTGCAATCAGCCAGCCTTGTTAAATATAGCCGGAAGGACCGTCATCGTTCGAGTGCATCTAGAGTCCAATCGTACGTCCTCGCTGGTCCTCCGGAAGAAGGTGTGACCAAAGCTGAATCTAATAGATAGCCCGATGAATAATCTATAAAGAAAACATTTGCCGACCTTTTCATTATTAAAAATCACATCATTTCGAAAATTACAAATTGTCCAAATAAAACACCAATGCGTATACAAGGTTTAGCTACTTTATCAACCCCAGCCAACCAAGCCCCAAACATATTTACAATACTAGAAGGAGACGAGATACTAAAGGTAAAATGGACTAGTCTCCACACTAAAGGCAAAATCTCATGGTATAAAAAGATGCTCAACCATTTCTTCTGCATCGCAATAGACATATTTTTTTAAGCCTTGTCCACCTCCTTCTAGCTAGATAATCCTTCGTTAGCACTTCCTTCCTAGACACCAACCACATGAATGTTTCAGCGTCCAAAGGTATTTATGAAGGAATCTCGTATTTACATTCAATAAATCATCATAAAGAGATTTAACGGAGAAAGTACCAGAAGGAGTAAGTTTCCAATCAAACGAATCAGATGTATTTGAAAGTGTTACCTCCATCAGTCGTTCTACCAAATGAAGCGAAGCCTCTCAATTCTCCCCTACAAAAGACCGTCTGAATTGAATATTCGGGTGTTCATTACCCAAAACATGGAATACTAATAAACTTTTGGATCTTACAATATTAAATAAAGAGGGGTATTGTGTTGCTCAAGAAGAGTTCCCCAACCAAGGATCTTCCCAAAATCTTAACCCTTGTCCATCACCAAGTGAAAAGGAAATACAATCAAGGAAAATCTTTGTTACTCTCATTATGCCTTCCAAAAGTGTGAGGTTGTGGGTTTTTCCTCAACCTGAGCTAAAGTCAATCCTTTGATATACTTGTTATGCAAAAGTTCATGCCAAACTTCTTCTTCCGTAAAAAGTTTAAACAACCATTTACTAAGAAGACATTTATTCTTAATGTCCAGATTTTTAATCCCTAGGACACCTTGGTCCTTAGGTATACAAATTATGTTACACTTGGTAAGCCGGTATTTTTGATTTAATTGGTCACTTTGCCATACAAACCGACACCTATAAAAGTCTAGTCTCTTCCATACCCCAACAGGAATTTCGAAGAAGGACAATAAAAACATAGGTAAACTAGTTCAAACCGAATTAACTAGAACGATCGAGCTAGCTCAGATGCAAAAAATAGGGTTTTCCTATTTGGAGATTTATTCATATGATCCAATGATCTGCAAAGTTTCGCCAAAGAATACTAGGAAATTTGGGCTTCCAAAAAAAAGGAAAAACCTATGGCTTTAAAATGAATAATAATTTTTTTTGTTCTTATCATAAAAGTTTCCTTTCTATAAGATCACAAATAATAATAAAATTTCAACGAAACTTGTGTCGTATGTACCGGGCATATATATGTTCTTGTTTAATCAAACCTGTATTTTTTAGATTTGGAAATGTGGTTTAAAAATTGAAACTAAAAGGCTCTAGTGAGTTCGGGAGCGTAAATGACTTTTCATGGCACCCATAGCCTTTTGAAGTTCAACTTCAGCAGATTTCTCATGAGTGATCATGTGTAATTCATGTGGTCTTACTTATCCAACCTTCTCGCATCGTGATTCCGTTGAACCTTTTTTTACCCATGAGAATCATGATTAACGTCGTTTTTGGTTTATTCTTATGGTTGTCCTACCCAATATTTGGCTTGCCAAAAGTTTAGGCCGAGTTCTTACCCATGAGTTTGTCAACATTGACTAGAAAAATAAATTACACTTGGTAGTGTTCCATTGGCATGCCAACAAGTTGGCAACCATTTGAACATAAACCGATTTTTCTTGTCAGCCAGGAAATTCGTATGGTACAGTGCAGTCATAATTAAAACCTACCTTCAGAAAATATGGATTTCCGGTCGTTTGTTATTTTGAAAGGGAGATACTTTTCATTTGGTAGTAATATCCAACTCTATTATTGTTTCATAATGAAGATGCGCTGAATCTTCACTGGATAAGAACCGATTTTTCTAGAAAAAGCGAGATGTGGAATGTTCATCCTCTATATGATGGAGCAATAGACTCAGCAGCAACCCCGCACAAAATAAATTTACTCTTTTCAATAGAATTGCGCCACACTGATTATGTGTAGCCACACACCTTTAGTCTTATTCTCTGCGGATATATATCTACCTTCCATGCTCTTTTCCTTTGGTCCCTCTCAGTCATGTAGTTTGCATTGGCTTTCTTGCATATATAGTCTTCTCAAACATGAGTTTATTTGGAGTTTATATGATCCTCAAAGAAGGATGTACTAGAAAATGTGGGAAAAATAGAAGGCCTCGGGAATGTGCTAGGCAGGATCGGCATAATCACTGACAGTATCCAATTGGAGACAAGCTTCTGGGCGATGTTGTCAGACCTGAAGTCGGACAAGTAGTGTTCTAGGATTAAATCTTCGACGAGTTGAAGATCCTTTGGTATCGTTTTCAACTCTCCCGCACAGAGTCTACCTTTTTTCTTTGATGTAATACCTAGATGGAGAACCGTGTAGAACCAACCGAGGGCTAAGTTCACACAGTTTGGTGTAGACTACGAGGAACCAACCGAGGGCTACGCTCACAAAATAATCGAAATGTCCGCCAATTCCTAGAGGAAGAAGAATCTCTACTGCTATCTCTATCTCTCTTCAAACTGGCAGCACTTCTCCTCTCACGTAACGAGCGACCCTCACGCAGGTGGGGTATGGCGTCCTTATATACTGGTGGCCACCAATCATATGTACATGTTTAGGTGACTACACATTGTGCCGTAGCGCACGCTTCTGTAATCTCGCTAACAGACGCTGAAAGTCTTCACCGTCGTGGCCTCTGTCATGTCCTGCCCCCTTGTCAGAGACAGGACGAAGCCTCGCCCATCCTCTGCACTGTGCCAGCGTATGCATACGCATCATCACGCCTAGTAAGTTGAACCGCATGCATGTACTCTCCCTGGATATGCGTGATATCAATTTCTCCCTTGACCTCCCTCCGAGAAGAGCAGCATCGCGCCTATCCAGTTTCTCCAAGCGCTACTCGGACAACCCGGACGGATACTCATTTCTTCACCCTGGATCTTCATGTTGCCTACCGAGATAGATCCATCTCGGTACCTCCAACTCGGTACCTAGTTGGATCTCAGATAAGGTCATCTTGGTAGCTCGCTAGTCGGTATACAGTACCTTCAGCAGCAAAATTTACCAACTTTAGCCCTACTCGGGGTAGCCCCCCGACAACAATAATAACTTACAGTGTCATGTATGTACATATACATGGATATTAAAGCATGAAAAGATAAGACCAACTGTGTCGTCAGGCTATAAGTAATTGTCAGGTAAAGAAATCCCTAATCTAATTAGACATCCCAACCTTCAAGATTTTGCTGAAGATATTAACCCGAACCAGGATGGGCATTTTACCTTTAGAAATTGGAGACCCGGGAGCATAATAAATTAATTTCGTAAACAATAGATCATTCGGTGGAAGAGGTGATTGCAGCGAAAATTTAACAAAGAAATGAATATAGACTGTAGAGTGTAGAGAGAAAAGAGAGGCAGCCTAGCAGAGAACATGTCTACTCCAGGATCTATAGCTGGAGGGGAATAAGGTCAGCGATGTTACAAAGTGTACGGACCTTGACGACTGTTAGAGTGATATGTATATAGATTAGGGGGTTACCTGCATATTTTCCCTGTACTTGTAATATACAGATTGTGGCCTTTGACCCCTGGGTAATACAACACGTTCAATCGCTAACATGGTATCAGATTAGGTTTAGCTTTTCCACGTACGCGCCGCCGCCCGGTCCAGAATCTCCGTTCGTGAGCTCGTCCATGTGCTTCCGAGCAGCCTCAGGGTCTCTCTTACCAACCAGGTCGTCCTCGTCTCCTGCCTGCTCGTCCATCGGCCCGCCTGTCCATGACGCCACGTCGACGGCCATCCCTGTCGCCCTGTCGCCAGTCGGTTCATGTCGCCTCGTGCTCCTCCGCCCGAGGTCCGTTGCACGTCCTCAGCTCCAGCTCCACACAAGGCTGAGAAAAGATCCCTGGCCGATGCACGTCCTCAGCAGCTCCGCACAAGGAAAGGTTGTCCTTGCTGCTCGATCGCATCTCTAGCTCCGCGCAGGCCAGGTCGAATATCTTCAGCTTGCAAGTGCTGCTTCCATACGGACGACTTGAGTTCACAGGGTCTATATTCACTGCGCGCTCGCTGCCTTTCTGCACGTTCATATGCGTGGTCTTCGTCTTTGGGGTGTTCTTTCTGGCGAGGTCTCCTGTCCGCCGTGCCCCGTTGCTCCTACGGTTCCTACTCCATCGACACCACCAGTCCTTGCTGACGGTGCTTCTCGGGCCGAAAATGATGCAGCTAAGAGTGCGGATGAAGCCGCTGTTGCGGCGTATGAGCAGAATGTTAAGGACTACTCTGTCACTTTTGCGATCTATCAGAAGGACATGACTGCATACACTCAGTGGGTGGACGATGATGCTCATGCTGCAACTATCCTTACTGCCAGTGTTCTACCTCAGTTTGCTTCGGAGTTTATGGGACTTGGTACTGCCGCTGCCATGTGGGCTCACCTTGGTCAGCGCTATCAGGCATCTGGGGCTGCTCTTTATCTATCTGTGGTTCGTCAGGAGCATACTCTACAACAGGGTGACTCCACTGTTGATCAGTTCTACATACAAAGTTCTGCTATCTGGCGTCAGCTCGACTCTCTTCGCACTGCTGTGTGTGGCACCTGCCCATGTTGTCAGACCGTGCGCTCTGACTTGGAGTTCCAGCGCATCTACGAGTACTTGAGACTTCTTCGTCCTGAATTTGAGGCTCGTCGTGCTCAACTGCTTGCTCGTGGTCGTATTCCTATGTCGGAGGTGTTCTCTGAGCTTCGTGCTGAGGAGATTCGCCTCCATGGTGTTGGTCTACTTAATGTTCCTTCTGTGCTGGCTGCCCGTGGACATGCCCCGTCGCCCCGTGGTCCTACCTCGTCACCTACTCCACCGCGGTCCACTGCTCCACCAGTGTTGCCCACTCCTCCCGTCCTGGGTCATGGCCAGGGTTGTGGCTCTCGTCCACGATCTCACTGCACCTACTGTGACATGGATGGTCACACTGAGTCTCGCTGTTACACGAGGGAGCGTCATCTACACCAGAAGAGGGCGCAGTCTGGCCCTCGTCCGTCTCATTGCTCGTCGGGTTCGTCTACTGGATCGGGTTCTACGGTCACTCCTACTGAGCAGGAGATGGTGCGGATGATCAGACAAATGCTTGCTACTTCAGGCTCTTCTTCGACTGGTACTGCTGGCTCTGTGACTGATTCTTCTGGCACTTTGGGACCATCATGCTCTACACAGTCAGGTACATCGTCGTGGGTTCTGGATTCTGGAGCTTCTTTTCATATGACTTCTGATTCTTCCACTCTCTCTTCTTTACATATGACTCTCTCTTCTTTTCGACCTATTGATTCTCCTCTTAGTGTTCTCACTACTGATGGTACTCGTCTCCCTGTCTCTGGTCGCGACACTCTTTCTACTTCTTCTTTCTTAGTCCCTGATATTTCTCATGTTACTCGTCTTACTATGAACCTGTTCTCCGCTAGTCAACTTACTGACTCTGGCTGTCGTGTCATTTTTTTACGCTGATTCTTGCTCTGTTCAGGATCGTCGCACTCAGGTTCTGGTTGGAGCTGGCCCTCGCCGCCGTGATTCTCATCACGGTCTTTGGGAGTTAGACTGGCTTCGTATTCCTTCCGCTTCCATCTGGCCTGTCAGTTCTCCCGCCGTCGCTGCCTCCGTCATCGGTTCCTCTCAGCAGTGGCATCATCATCTTGGTCATCTTTGTGGTTCTCATCTATCGTCATTATTTCATCGTGGTCTTCTGGGGTCTATCTCAGGAGATATTTCTTTACAGTGTCAGGGTTGTCGGATAGGGAAACAAACTTAGTTGCCATATCATGTTAGTACGTCTATCTCCCAGCGTCCTTTCGACTTAGTTCACTCTGATGTTTGGGGTCCAGCTCCTTTCACTTCGAAAGGGGGCCATAAATAATATATCATTTTTATAGATGATTTCTCTCGTTGTACTTGGTTGTATTTTATGTCTTCCCGTAGTGAGGTTCTCTCTATATATAAGCATTTTGCAACCATTGTTCTTACTAAATTTTCTACGCCGATTCGTGTGTTTCGTGCAGACTCTGCTGGTGAGTATATCTTCAAACAGTTGTGTGGTGTCCTTACTGAGCAGCACACGCTTAATCAATTCTCTTGTCCCTGTGCGCATGCTCAGAATGGTGTGGCTGAGACTGCTCGTGCCATGATGATCGCTTCTTCTCTCCCGCCTCATTTCTGGGCTAGGTTGTCTCTACCTCGGCTTATCTTATTAATATCCAGCCTTCTGTCACCCTTCAGGGTGCCATTCCTCTTGAGCGACTTTATGATTGTTCTCCTGACTATTCTATGTTACGTTTGTTTGGCTGCATTTGCTACATTCTCCTCGCTCCTCGTGAATGCACCAAACTAACAGCTCAGTCCGTTGAGTGTGTTTTTCTTGGCTATAGTGATGAGCACAAGGGCTATTGCTGTTGGGATTATGTGGCCTGTCGGATGTGTATTTCCCGGGATGTGACTTTTGATGAGTCTAGACCTTTCTATCCGCGATCGACCTCCTTGACATCCAATATGGAGGATCTTTCTTTTCTCACTCTTCCTGACTCCCCTCCATTGGTTTCTCCTATTTCTTCTCCTCCTACTCCGAAGCCACCTACACCGACACTATCCTCTCCTCCTTCTTCGCTGCGTTCTTCACCCTCTTCATCAGTTTCTTCTCCCTCTCCGTCTCCTCCTATCATTCCCTCTCATCCTACTTTTCCCCTTTACTATACTCGTCGTCCACGTGTTGTGAACGAGTCCTCTGATGCACCCTCTACTTCGGATGCATCGTCTCAGCCGACTTATTCTCTTTGCAGTCGGCCTTGTAATATGCATGATTTCTATAATCCTACCAGTTACAGTGTTACTGCTATTCCAGAGCCGACTACGTACCGCGAGGCTGTTGTTCATCCTGAATGGCAGCTTGCGATGCCCGAGGAGATCGCTGCACTCGAGCGCACCGGTACATGGGAGAATGTTCCTCTCCCTCCTTCTATTCGCTCTATCACCTGTAAGTGGGTCTATAAGATGAAGACTCGCTCTGATGGGTCCCTCGAGCGTTACAAAGCTCGTCTGGGTGCTCGTGGCTTTCAGCAGGAGCACGACCGCGATTATGACGAGACTTTTGCTCCAGTCGCTCACATGACCACTGTTCGGACTCTTCTTGCTATTGCATCTGTTCGTCATTGGTCTGTGTCTCAGATTGATGTTAAGAATGCCTTTCTTAATGGTGAGTTGTGTGAGGAGGTCTATATGCGACCACCACCTGGGTATTCTGTTGCTGACGGCATGGTATGCCGTCTACGTCGTTCTCTCTATGGCCTTAAGCAAGCCCCTCGTGCATCGTTTGAGCGCTTTCCTTCTGTGGTTATGGCTGCTGGCTTTTCTCCTAGTGCTCGTGATCCTGCGCTATTTGTTCACTGCTCTCCTCGTGGTCGCACTCTCCTTCTTCTATATGTTGATGACATGATCATCACTGGTGATGATCATGAGTATATTTCCTTTGTTAAGCCCCGTCTGAGTGAGCAGTTTCTTATGTCGGATCTTGGTCCACTTTGTTACTTTCTTGGGATTGAGATTTCATCTATCTCTGATGGTTTCTTTATCTCCCAAGAACGGTATATTCATGATCTTCTTACTCGTGCCGTTCTTACTGATGAGCGTACTGCTGAGACCCCTATGGATCTCCATCTCTCTCTTCGTGCTACAGACGGTGATCCTTTCTCTGATCCGACTCGTTATCGACATCTTGTCGGGAGTCTCGTCTATTTAGATGTTACTCGCCCAAATATTTCTTATTCTGTTCATATCTTGAGTCAGTTTGTTTCTGCTCCTATCTCGGTTCACTATAGTCACATTCTTCGTGTTCTACGCTATCTTCGTGGGACGATCTCTCTTTCTCTCTTTTTTCCTCGTTCCAGCTCGTTACAGCTCCAGTCCTACTCTGATGCTACATGGGCTAGTGATCCTCTGGATCGCCGGTCACTTCTGCTTACTGTGTTTTTCTTGGTGGTTCTCTTATTGCCTGGAAGATGAAGAAGCAGACTGCAGTTTCTCGTTCGAGTGCAGAGGCTGTGCTGCGAGCAATGACTCTTTTGACTGCTGAGGTGACTTGGTTATGGTGGTTAGTTGCATATTTTGGTGTCTCCGTTACGACACCCACTGATCTATTGTCTGACAGTACAGGTGCCGGTGAAGCATGAGCTCACCAATCATATTGGTGTTGATACTTCTTTTGTTCATGATAGTGTGTAGGATCAGATTATTGCGCTCGAGTACGTGCCTTCAGAGTTACAGTTGGCGGACTTCTTTACGAAGTCCTAGACTAGAGCACAACATAGTTTTTTTCTCTCCAAACTCAGTGTTGTTAATACACCATGAGTTTGGGGGGGGGGGTATTAGAGTGATATGTATATAAATTAGGGGTTTCCCTGCATATTTGCCCTGTACCAGTAATATATAGATTGTGGCATTTGGCCCCTGGGTAATACAACACGTTCAATCCCTAACAACGACAACCTTTGAAGCTCTATCCCATTACCGTTTCAAATCACCACAATCTTGTCCAAATTTCTGCAAATTTCGCACCTAAAACTCAACAATATACATTTGTAACTTGTTGCATATATTCGGATTGAATAATACTATGCTGCAGTTAATCAATTAATACAGATTAAGAATCATCTGAGATGGGGAAATGCAATTTTGAGGAGTTGAACAAGATGAATAAAATTTGACTCACGGTGGTTGCGTTTGCTGCTGCGCCGGATCGTTGGAGACGTGGACACGACGTGCACTGCAGTGCCGGAGTTCCAAGGACAAGGCGATGACGACTACGACTCCGGAGTTCCAATAACAAAATAAGATATTTATAGCCAAATTAGCCACCGCAACACTCACTCTGAAATCGATTGGAAGTTATGTTGTGCTTTTGCCAAACGTTATGTTGTGCTTTTGCCATAGCAAATACAGTAATATAATTTCACACACGACATGAATCACTTAAGATGGCAAAGTTATGTTGTGCTTTTGCCAAAAGTACATATATGACCACTGTAAGCATATCGTGTAAGAGAGGTGGACAAACTGTACTCAACCGGTGTGGAGGGAGGGCGGAAGCGCCATGGCCGTCTTCTATGACTACCGGTTCTGTCCGTGCAAGCCACGGTTTGCTTCTCATCTGGAGGTCAAGATCCAGTGTGGCGTGCCGCCGCATGACTCTGAGGCCCGGCAAATGGAAGCGGATACCGGTTGAGTTTATTTCAACGGTCGCCAGCGGTGGACGCACGCCACCGTGAAGGAGGAGCGACACGGCGTGGCGCTGACCGTGATGTTGATGGTGCCACCACCAGGAAAGGGGAGGGGTGCGACACTTATTGGGGCATCGATCACCACCGCCTCTGTCGGTCCAGGGAGAGGTGCTGTCGCACGAGATGGAATGGCTCGTCTCCTCCCCTCTGGTTAACATCGCTCCCAAACCATCTTGCCGCAGTTCGCACGGCATGCTTCAAAGGAAATTCACGTCGGCCTCAAGTGAGTGGGCTTTAGTCGGTATTCAGGCCCAACTAACGACAGTAGCCCGATTTTACCTCAAGTGCAGCTTCCCTCAGGACATTCCACCCAACGGCGAGATGGATGGAGATCTGATGGCCAAAAATCGTTTCGAGAGCAAGATTGAACGGCTGAAAATGTAGAGGCCGCGAGAGTGCTCCCTTTTGTACCAGTTTTAATGTCCCTAATAATGATGGAGCAATAGACTCGTACTAACCCGGTACGAAATAAATTTACTATTTTCAATTGAATTGCGCCACACTGCTTATGTATAGCCTCACACCCTCAGTCTTCTTCTCCGTATA
The DNA here is from genome assembly GCA_028641055.1 of Alopecurus myosuroides. NCBI lineage: Eukaryota > Viridiplantae > Streptophyta > Magnoliopsida > Poales > Poaceae > Alopecurus > Alopecurus myosuroides. Next base: position 62,825 of record JAPCYS010001054.1, read on the forward strand.
TATATCTAACTTCCATGCTCTTTTCCTTTGGTCCCTCCCTGTCACGTATATAGTGTGCTCAAACATGTGTTTAAACATGTGTTTATTTGGAGTTTATATGATCCTCAAAGAAGAATGTACTAGAAAACGTGGGTGAATAGGAGGCCTCGGGAATGTGGTGGGCAGGATCGGCATAATCAGTATCCAATTGGAGACAAGTTTTTGGGCGACGTTCTCGGACGTGACGTTGAACAAGTAGTGTTCTAGGATTAAATCTTCGACGAGTTTCCTTTGGTCTCGTTTTCAGCTGTCCGCACAGGTTCTTCCTTTTTTGCTTTGCTGTAATACCTAGATGGAGAACCGTGTAGAACCAACCGAGGGCTAAGTTCACACAGTTTGGTGTCGACTACGACGAACCAACCGAGGGCTATGTTCACAAAATAATTGAAATGACAGCCAATTCCTAGGAAAAATGGATTTTGTGCATGTTAGACATGCTCCTAGTCCGTCATGCATGATCAACGTGCCCTATATAATCAACAAGTTCTTGGGCGGGCACAACACAAGCCACATGACGTCCGCTTCCACGATAGCATGATGCTTCCAGCACAAAGGTCATGCCACTAGTGGAAACAGCACCTTGTCTAGGGCTAGAAAGGTATTAGTCCCGGTTGCATCAAAATTCGGGACAAATATTATGCATTGGTCCCGGTTTGTGCGCCCGAGGCAGCAGAAATCGCCTGAGAGCATTGGTCCCGGTTCGTTAGCAGGCATTTGTCCCGGTTTGTGGCATGAACCGGGACCAATACCTCGCCACATGCCACGTGGCACGCGCAAGGGAATTGGTCCCGGTTCATGCCACAAACCGAGACTAATGCCCCCTTCCCCTACATATACTGCCTCCCAGCTGCCCCCCTTCCCTCTATTTTTTTTCTTGGAGGAGTGAGAGAGTTGGGTGCTATTGTGTTTTATTTTACTATGCACGCGAGGTGTTCGACGAAATACCCGAGCCACACATTAGCTCACAGAAAATGGTATCATCGACCGAGGTTAGCAAACTTATCTTTTTCATCTGTAATTGATACATAAAAAAGTTACATTTGTCGATGTACTGTGGGCATTTCTCTATTGAAGATGTTATTGTAATGTTCTTTGGTAAACTTAATTATACGATGCAGATGGATGCACGGCAGCGATGGATGTACGGTGACCGACGCACTTCCGAGTATATGGCAGGCCTGAATGTATTTCTCGCTGTAGCTCAGGCGAACAAAGATAACGTCTTTATGTATTACCCATGTGTTGATTGTCGGAACGTCAGGGAGCACTCTTCATCGAGAGTACTTCACGGCCACCTACTTCGGAGAGGTTTCATGTCCAGCTATAATTGCTGGACCAAGCATAGAGAAAGAGGGGTTGTGATGGAAGACAATGAAGAAGAAGAAAATAAGAAGATCCTTTGTTCACTGAATACGGTGATACTGCAATGGAAGACAATGCTGAAGAAGTAGGTACTCAAGAACGGTCATTAGAAGAGCTCGATGATGATCTTGGCTGAGTTATTGCTGATGCAAGGGAAGAATGTGAAAGTGAATTGGAGAGGTTGAAGCTGGACAACATGTTACAGTATCATAAAAAGTTGTTGTACCCAAATTGCGAGGATGGCAGCATAAAACTCGGTACCACACTAGAGTTGCTGAAATGGAAGGCACAGAACGATATGACTGACAAGGCATTTGAGAGTTTACTTCAACTAAGGAAGCTGAAGGTTCCAAAGGATAACAAATTTCCTGAGAGTACGTACGAAGCAAAGAAAGCTCTCTGTCCTCTAGGATTAGATGTGCAGAAGATACATGCATGCATTAATGACTGCATCCTCTATCGCGGTGAGAGGTACGAGAATTTGGATGAATATCCGGTATGCACTGCACTGCGGTATAAGATCAGAGCAGATGACCCTGGTGATGTTGACGGCGAGCCCCTTCGTAAGAGGGTTCATGCAAAGGTGATGTGGTATGCTCCTATAATACCACGGTTCAAACGTCTGTTTAGAAACAAAGAGCATGCTAGGTTGTTGCGATGGCACAAAGAAGACCGTAAGAAAGACGGAAAGTTGAGACACACCGCCAATTGATCGCAGTGGAGAAAGATCGAGAGAGACTTCCCTGACTTTACAGGAGAGGCGGGAAACTTATGGTTTGGTCTAAGTACATATGGCTTTAATACTTTTGGGGAGCAGAGCTCCAGCCATAGCACCTGGCCCGTGACTCTATGTATGTACAACCTTCCTCCTTGGTTGTGCATGAAGCGCAAGTTCATTATGATGCCAGTTCTCATCCAAGGCCCGAGGCAACCTGGCAACGACATTGATGTGTATCTAAGGTCATTAGTAGAAGAATTCTTACAATTGTGGGGCAAACCAGGTGTACGTGTGTGGGATGAGAACGAACAAAAGCCATTTGACCTACGAGAGTTTCTTTTCGTAACCATCAATGATTGGCCTGCTCTTAGTAACATTTCCGGACATACAAACAAGGGATACAATGCATGCACACACTGTTTAGATAAGACTGAGAGTGTTTATTTGGATAAATGTAAAAAGTTTGTCTACCTGGGACATCGTAGATTTCTTCCGATCAAGCATCCCGTAAGAAAGAAAGGAGGGAAGCATTTCAGAGGTGAGACAGATAACCGAAAGAAGCCTGACCTCCGTAGTGGTAATGATTTATTCGATATGGTCAAGGACCTAAAAGTAATCTTTGGGAAGGGTGATGGCAGCCAACCTGTTCCGAACGGCCCTGATAAGCGCGCACCAATATGGAAGAAGAAATCTATATTTTGGGAGCTACCCTATTGGAAAGTTCTAGAGGTCCGCTCTTCAATCGACGTGATGCACGTGACAAAGAATCTCTGCGTCAACCTGCTATGCTTCCTGGGCGTGTATGGGAAGTCAAAAGATACGCCAGAAGCACGGGAGGACCAGCAACGTATGAAAGACCCAAGCAACAAACACACGGATACATGGCGCCATTACTTAAGCAGCTACGCTCTTACTAAAGCATAGAAGGAAATATTTTTTGAAGTCCTTTATAGTATCAAGGTTCCGCCTGGCTTCTCGTCGAATATAAAGGGAATAATAAACATGGCAGAGAAAAAATTCCAAAACCTGAAGTCTCATGACTTCCACGTGATTATGGCGCAGTTGCTTCCGATTGCATTGAGGGGGCTTCTACCGAAAAATGTTCGAGTACCCATTGTGAAGCTATGTGCATTCCTCAACGCAATATCTCAGAAGGTAATCGATCAAGAAATTCTGGCAAGATTACAGAGGGATGTGGTCCAGTGTCTTGTTAGTTTTGAGTTGGTGTTCCCACCATCCTTGTTCAACATTATGACTCATCTCCTGGTTCACCATGTGAAGAGATTCATATTCTCGGTCCGATATTTCTACACAATATGTTCTCCTTTGAGAGGTTCACGGGAGTCTTGAAGAAATATGTTCATAACCGTGCTAGGCCAGAAGTAAGCATCTCGAAGGGCTATGGAACATAGGAGGTCATTGGGTTCTGTGTTGACTTTATTCCTGACCTTAAGACGATTGGTGTTCCTGAATCGCGGCATGAGGGGAGACTGAGGGGAAAAGGAATGCTGGGAAAGAAAACAATGATACCCAGGGACGGGATTCTTTCACGAAAGCACACTACACAGTTCTACAAAATTCCATCTTCGTGGCTCTGTATCTCGATGAACACAAGAATATTGTACGCTCCACAAACCCGGGGAAGGATGACTCATGGATTAAACGTAAACACATGGAGACTTTCAGAAGTTGGTTGCAAACACATCTTATAAATGACACCACTATTGAAGATCAGCTGTACATGTTGTCCGGGTCACCATCTTCGACTATTGGGAGTTTTCAAGGCTACGAGATAAATGGGAATACATTTTACACGATCGCCCAAGATAAGAAGAGCACCAACCAAGACAGTGGTGTCCCCTTTGATACAACAAACGAGAATGGAAAAATGACACATACTATGGTTACATAGAGGAGATATGGGAACTTGACTATGGACCTTCTTTTAAGGTTCCTTTGTTCAAGTGCAAATGGGTCAACCTCAATGGACAAGGGGTAAAGGTAGACCCGCTTTACGGAATGACAACACTGGATCTCAACAATATTGGTTACAATGACGAACCATTCGTCCTAGCCAATGATGTGGCTCAGGTCTTCTATGTGAAGGACATGTCCTCCAGACCGAAAAAAAGAAAAAAAATAAGAAAACAAATACATCATACGATGAGCCGAAGCGTCACATAGTTCTTTCAGGGAAAAGAAACATCGTGGAATCGAGGACAAGACAGACATGTTAGAAGATTATAATAAGTTTGTCGAAATTCCCCCCTTCACAGTGAAAGCTGACCCAACCATCCCGTTAAATAATGAAGATGCTCCATGGTTACGGCCAAAGCGATCATAAGCAAGGGACTAGGGTTCATGGACCATCTCTACACGATGAAAATTCAGAAGACTAGATAGGGATGTTGTTGGTGAGGTGTAACAATAAACGTGGAATACATGATCATAGTTCTGTTGAAAAAGTGTTCACAAAAACTTGTTATCTCCTTCTAACATTCTAGGGTTTCAGTTTCAACAGAACTGTCGTATTCCAAGTTTCTTGTTTTTGGTGTATACTAGGACATATATAATGAGACCACGCGAAGGTCTTGCATCATTTTGGGTTATTTTGAATTTGTTGGAATTTTCTAAGCCGGTTTGAGGAAAAAGACAAGACGTCGGGCATGACCGGTCGTAGATAGGGGTTGAATATTGAAAGAATCTTGGTGTATCTATGATGAAATAGGTAGCTTTGTATCTACAAATGTTTTTTTTTCAAAAATCATGATGAAACTATGAGGTACATGTAGTTCAAATTTGACCGGTTTCTAATTGAATCGGTAGAAACTTGTGTTTTTAAAAAGAGGTGGATGGAAACCTTTTCATAGGAAACAAATTGGTTATTTGTGCATATAACATGGTATAGTATTTTCAAAAAGTGAACCTCCCAAGTTTTGCAACATATTTGTGGTAGGTCCTTCACAAGAAAGCGCATTTTTCACACTAGAAAAATAGAAAATGGTTTTTTATTCAGTGAAAAGGAAAATTTCCTCCGTCAACATTGTCCGTGCTTTCAAGATGCATGTTTGTGTGGAATATGGGCATATTTAAACAAACTATGCCATGAATTTGACCATAACACCCATCATTTAGTCCGAAACCTTGGAATGTTCGGAGGAGATAGCTTATATTTGTGAACAAATTTTCAACACAACTGTCGTATTCCAAGTTTATTATTTTTGGTGTATACTAGATCATATATAATAACACCACGTAAAGGTCTTGCATCATTTTGGGTTGTTTTGATTTTTTTTGAATTTCTAATCCGATTTGAGGAAAAAGTCAAGTCGGCGGGCATGACCGTTCGTAGCTAGGGGTTGAATATTGAGAAACTGTTGGTGTATCTATGATGAAATAGGTAGTTGTGTACCTAAAAATGATTTTTTCAAATTGATGAAAAAAATCTATGGCTTTGAAAAAAATTGACGAAACTTGTGTCATGCGTACCAGGCATATATATGTACTTGTTTAATAAAATCAAAAGTTTTTAGATTTCGAAATGTGGTTTAAAAATGAAAATAAAAGGCTCTAGTGAGTTTGGGAGCGTAAATGACTTTTCATGGCGCTCATAGCGTTTTGAAGTTCAAGTTCAGCAGATTTCTCATGAGCGATCATGTGTAATTGATGTGGTATTACTTCTCCGACATTCTCGCGTCATCGTGCTTCATTTGAACCTTTTTTGACACATGATAATCGTGATTAAGGGAGTGTTTGGTTTATTCTTATGGTTTCCCAACCAAATATCTGGCTTGCCAAAATTTTGGCTGAGTTCTTATTTACCCATGAATTGGTCAACATTGACTAGAAAAATAAATTAAACTTGGTAGTGTTCCATTGGCATGCCAAAAAGTTGGTAACCATTTAAACATAGACCAACTTTCTGGTCATCCAGGATAGTAGTACGGTATAGTTTAGACGCAATTCAACATACCTTCAGAAAATATGGGGTTCGATCGCTTGTCGTTTTGAAAGAGATGTACTTTTTCTTTGCTACTAATATTTAAACTATTATTGTTTAATAACGAAGATGCGCCCCGACCGGATAAAAAAAGATATTTCTTGACGAAACGGGATGTGGAATGGCCGTCCTCTTTATAAGATGGAGCAATAGACTCACACCAACCGCGTAGCAAATAAATTTACTCTTTTCAATAGAACTGCACCACACTGATTATGTATAGCCTCACAACTTTGGTCTTCTTCTCTCCATATATATCTACCTACCATTCTCTCTTGTTTTGGTTCCTCAGTCATGTAGTTTGCATTGGCTTCCTTGCATATATAGTGTTCTTAAACATGAGTTTTTTTTGGAGTTAATATGATTATCAAAGAAGGAAGAACTAGAAAGTGTGGGTGGATAGGAGGCCTCTGGAATGTGCTAGGCATGATCGGCTTAATCACTATCCCAATGGAGACCAGTTTTTTGGGCGATGTTCTTGGACGCGACGCCGGACAAGTAGTGTTCTAGGATTAAATGTTCGACGAGTTGAGGATCCTCTGGTCTCGTTTTTAGCTGTCAGTACACGTTCTTCCTTTTTTCTTTGATGTTATACCTGGATGGAAACCCGTGGAGAACCAACCTTGGGCTAAGTTCACATAGTTTGGTGTCGAGATTGAAGAACCAAGAGAGGGCTATGTTCACACGATAATAGAAATGACCGCCAATTTCAAGGAAAAATGGATGCCATGCATTTTTGACGTGACCCCAGACCGTGATGCATAATCAACGTGACACCTATAATAATTAACAAGATACCAGGTTGTGCAGTTGTGTTGTTGTGTTGTTTTCCGACGGTAGTTCCTGGATTGTGTTGTCGTTTGCTCGAGTGTTCTTCTGATTGCCTCTAGAGTTTATGTGTGGTACCAGGTTTTTGTCCCATAGGTGGTGCTCGATGGAGAGACTTCTAAGTGGGTTTTCCTGGTAGCTGCGCCAAAGCCGCCAAATCGCTTCCTTAGTTCCTTCTGTCCCCTTTCTGTCTCCTGTAACTCTAAAATGATTATTTTCGTTTTTGGTTGTGGGTTCTTAGTAACATACATGAACTTATGTTTCTTTCCCACCTGATGCGCGTGTAACACACGTTCGTTGGGAGACCCCAAGAGGAAGGTATGAAGAGCACAGTAGCAAGTTTCCCTCAGAAAGAAACCAAGGTTGAATCGACCAATAGGAGGAAGGAGTAACTTTAGAAGGTTGATGCAGCTGAGATGGCAGGATGCACTACGAGTTCAGCAACAACGTGGAACCTACACAACACAATCAAATCACTTTGCCCCAACGAATCAGTGAGGTTGTCAATTTCACCAGTTTTGCTGAACACAAAGAGGTTAGACGTATGGTGTGGAAAACAGTATGAAAACAATAGCAGCAGTATGAAAGCAGTGGAAACAATGGTTGTATTATCAGTATGAGGAAAATGGACCGGGATCCACAGTTCACTAATGGTGTCTCTCCGTGAAAGATAAATAACATGTGTGGTGAACAAATTACGGCTGGGCAATTGACAGAAATGAAGACTGCACCGTAGTGCATATGCAAGACATAAAGATTACTATGTGATTCATGCGGGCATTACAACAAAATACATAGACCGTCATCCAACTGCATCTATGACTAATAATCCACCCTTCGAATATCATCCGAACAAACGTTGGGTATTAAGTTGCAAGCAAGAGATAATCGCAGTAAGCAAAGTGTGTAATGTAAACAATAGAATCATCCTTAGACAAAGCATTGTTGTTTTCTCCCTAATGGCAACAATATGAAAACAAAGAGGTTAGACGTATGGTGTGGAAAACAGTATGAAAACAATAGCAGCAGTATGAAAGCAGTGGAAACAATGGTTGTATTATCAGTATGAGGAAAATGGACCGGGATCCACAGTTCACTAATGGTGTCTCTCCGTGAAAGATAAATAACATGTGTGGTGAACAAATTACGGCTGGGCAATTGACAGAAATGAAGACTGCACCGTAGTGCATATGCAAGACATAAAGATTACTATGTGATTCATGCGGGCATTACAACAAAATACATAGACCGTCATCCAACTGCATCTATGACTAATAATCCACCCTTCGAATATCATCCGAACAAACGTTGGGTATTAAGTTGCAAGCAAGAGATAATCGCAGTAAGCAAAGTGTGTAATGTAAACAATAGAATCATCCTTAGACAAAGCATTGTTGTTTTCTCCCTAATGGCAACAACACATCCTCCACCCGTCACGTTTCTGTCACTCGAACACAGGTGCAAAGGAGTCATGAACCCACTATCGAGCATAAATACTCCCTCTTGGAGTTACTAGCATCTACTGGGCCAGAGCATCTACTAATAATGGAGAGCATGCAAGATTATAAAAAACATAAGCATGAAGATAACATGATAGATTGATAATCAAAAGACATAGCATTCCCCATTCATCGGATCCCAGCAAACACAACATGTAGGGAGCTCCCGAGATCTAAACATTAGGCATAAAGTGGAGGAGACAACCATCTAGCTAATGCTATGGACCAGTAGTCCAGGGATGAACTACTCACACATCACTTCGGAGGAGGGCATGGTGGTTTAGACCCCTCCGGTGATGAATTCCCTTCCTGGCAGGGTGCCGGGGAGAGCTCCAGAACCCTCCCGATTTCGGGATGACGATGACGGTGCCTTGGGTGTTTATCGGGATGAAGTGGTATATCTCTAGGTTTTACGTCTCGGGGGAACAAATAGGCGAAATGGAAAAGGCGGTGGAGGCAGGGGGGCCCCACACCACCCTATGGCGTGGCCAAGGGGCGCCGCCCTATGATGTGTGTCCCCTGTGGCCCCCCTCCGGGTCTCTTCGGGACTCCGTGGAACCTTCGGGAATTCTAAGACTTCCGGGCTTCGAATTTCCAGTTCCGAGAATATTTCCAGAACAAATTTTCTGAAACTAAAAGCAGCAGAAAATAGGGAATTTGCTATCTATCATCTTGTCAATAGGTTAGTCCGGAAAATCGATAAAAATGACATAAAGTGTATAGAAGACATGTGGGAAACAATAAGAAAACAACATGGAACATCAGAAATTAAGGATACGTTTATGACGTATCAGTACCATATCGTTCATTTTTTAGTCTTGAATGAGGAAAAAGTGGCTCCCAAAGTTTCTATATCCTCCTAAATTTTGTCTATTCTAGACGGTTGATTTTCACTAACCTTTGTAGTTTCAACAATTTAAATCCTCGTACAAATATTATTTTTGGAGCCATCTAGCTTATTCACATGATCAATTAACTTTTTATCTATCTTATTTTCTTCTGAATATTAGATATATTATTCTCAAAAACATCCAACCTATCTAAAACATGGTTTTAAAGTAATCTCAGACGTGGGTGGCACACCACCCCTAGGCGCGGCCAAGGGGGGCGCCGCCTGGTGGTGTCGGCCCCTGGTGGCCCCCGTCCGGGTCTCCTCGTGGCTGGATTCCTCTTTTGGACTTCTAAAACTCCTTCGGTGCCCCTTCTTCTTCTGATCTTCTGAAATAGGGTATCTTGACGATGCTTTTTCCATCAGATTTCTTGTCCCGGTGTTTATTCTCTAATAATTATTAAACATGCAAACATGAAATAACATAAGTAATGCATCATAACATGAAGTATATCGATGAATAACAGAAAATAACAATATAAAATAGTGATGCAAAATGGACGTATCAGCTCATCATATAGGTTGTTCACCTAGTTGCATAATCTAGAGAACTTATATATGAGCAATCCCTAAATCATTAAAAGAAAACTAAAATTGATCCTTTCAACTTCTACCAAAACAGCAGGAAGGAAATATTTGTCTCGACCAAATTCCAACCCTTTTAAATGTTTTTACCCTAAGTTTGAAAAATAGAAATAATATAATACCATAGAGTATCCAAGAACAACAAGCACATGTTACACCTTGCCTAAACTTGTTAGTACTGACCACACACCACACACATGTTTGTATAATGCACTTTATACATACAAAGTTGGTCAATATAGAAATTCATAGTCAACAACAATTTACATTGTTTTGAAAATAAAGGGTACTCAATGTAACGTCGAGACACAAAGTATTATACCCGTTCTATGTATAGAAACGATGCACACGATTGAAGTAGTCCAATAATAAATGTAAGGTAAACACGGCGAAGTACAAGAATCAATCTAAGAGCTCGTAGAACGCCTAGATGGAGGTTCAATCCAAAGATTAAGCTGCCACCCATGTGGGATAAATATATCCATCATAGTATCTTCCAACCTAAAAGAAGCCTTCATAACATGTAGAAAAACTCGACGTGTTGTCGAGATGACCATGAATAAATCATATGTGTTCAACGATAGATGACGTGCATATGCTTTTGTACACATGTGGTACTATCAGAAACATACAAAGTTTCGAAGTGGCGATTTGTGTTTGGTTCTGGAACGAGATTGAATAGAATGGAACCGTTCCACACGTACAACCCATTCTTGTGTTCGGTTTTGGAATGGAATGGAATGAGGTGGTTCCAAGGAAGGGAATATTCCCTCTAGGTGTGGAATGTACATGTTCGGCCAAATCGGCAGGACCAAGTGGAACGACTCTTTGTCTCTCTCTAATTTAATCAAGATTATTAATAATTAACCAAGGTTAGGAATAATTTATTCATATTGGAAATAACTAATCGAGTTTAGGAATAATTAATCGCCTTAATGAATAATCAGTCGAGTTTAGAAATAATTTCTTTCTCACCTGTTCCATTCCAGAACCGAAACAAGAATGGAACTGTTCCATTCTTGTGTTCGATTGTGGAATGGGACAAGAATGGAATGGAACAGGTGGGAATGAAATTATTTATAAACTCGATTAGTTATTTTTAAAGTCGATTAATTATTCCTAAACTTGATTAATAATTCCTAGTCTTGATTAATTATTCCCAAACTTGATTAATTATTCCTAAACTTGATTAATTATTCGTAATATTGATTAATTAGAGAGAGAAAGAGAGCTGCATTTCGCATATGGAGGGAATAATCCCTTCATGGGAACCACCTCGTTCTCCATTCCATTCCAGAACAGAAGAATGGGGTGTCGGTGCGGAACGGTTCCATTCAATTGCACCTCGTTCCAGAAACGAACACGCCCTAAAAGAATGGATTGAGAGTAATTACACGAAAACGAGTAGTATGAATGAAGTCGTACATAGAGTAGGGTTGATTACTAGAACCAAAGACCTTAGGATGTATTCGTTATTGGATTTTTTTTACAAAAAGATTGATGGGTTTCTAAAAACCTTTCTTCAGAAATGTTTCATGGTTATGTTACAAATATTATAAACACTCATAGATTATTATATAAATATAGGTCAAAGTAACACGTTTATAATTGTATCTATGCCATAAATCATGTTTATTTTTTTCATGAATTGACAATATATGAAAAAATAATATGAAAGTAGCATTCACGAGTGCCACCATACTAGTTCACATCTGAATTTAAACATTGGCAAGGATGCATATACAACATGCCCTTCCTTGTCAGCATGATTTTTTTGAGAGTTTATAAAAAGAAATACATTAACATTAGTGTTTAAGGAAATCCAATTTTCAAAATATATTCATCACATTATTATAACACAATAAGTTAAGGCAAAGCATCATGGATGCGGGTATAAGAAGGACATTGTATAGTTCTTTGTTGTTGGTCTTATTTTTCCGGACAGAGAAAATAATTTCAGTATAACAAGCGAGATACATAATTGTTGTCTATCTTTTCGTGAAAAATCAAGAAACAAAAATACCTAAAACACAAATGTGCAGATGTTGTCCTAGGTCCCTTGCACTATGTGAACTACCTTATTCTTGTGCATTCGACTCACACCAACCTTTGTTCTAACTCATTATATAGGTCCTAATATTTGATATTGTTCTCTACATATATATCTACTCCCTCATGTTCTGTTCTTCTCATTCCTCCCATCTACATATTTTTCGGGTAACTAGTATACATGGAAAACAAGTTTGTTTAGGGTCTATAATGATTACATATGGAAGTAGGAAAACAACACCCTAAGTACTATAGAAGAATGGACGTTTGAGAATAGGAAGCACCGGGGATATGTATTAACGAAGTTGTAGAGTAAAGTGGCACACCAGGGATGGTGTGCCACTTAATCCGATACTTTCACTAACTCATGCCCCTCGCCACTTTACAATGTGTCAAGCAGTTGCTTATATGCTCATGGCAGGTAAAACCCATGACCTCAAGGGATTAGATGGTTGCGTATTTAAAGAGACATCATGTCTTTTTTGGGTAGCCTTAGGATTTTTCTTAGGTCTATTGCTTTACCAATATCAACTATACTTTAATCAATCTCACAGATTTGATTCGAAACAAAATCAAAACTCATGTATTTTTGACTTGTGCTTGCAATTTTTTATTGAAGAACTAGATGTCCATTTAATGCTGGCTACAAAAATACAATATGTTTTTTCCAACAGGTATGTACATAATAGTGCAGTAACTCATTTGTGAAATTAATAACTGCGGCATCCTATATAGGGTGTAGCGGAACTAGTTGCAAATTGTAATTTCCGTTTGTACAATAACTCATTTGTGAAATTTGCATAAAACTGAATTGTCATATGTCTTAAAAAAAGTTTTAGGCACAATTTCTATTTAATATGTACATCTATGTATGATATTTTCGAGAGTTTCAGTAAGTTACGAAGTTTTATATATTGGTTATGTTATTTCTCAAGAGAATGAAAAATAACTATTTCCAAGTCAATGCTAAGAAACCCATCAAATGTAGTCACTAAGATTCATGCACATACAATAAAAAGTAAGATGATAGGTATTGGACGACTAGGGATGGGAAATGATCACTAGGTGTGACTGATACTTGCTTGACTGAGAACTAATTTATTTCTTAGTGAAGTGACATCATCAAATCTCAACTACAACTCATGATTAGCACAAATAACAGAGAAATCCAACAGGTCTTGGGTATTTTTTGTGTTTCAACTCATGATTAGCACGAATTAAGAAACACTCCAATGATTCAAGGTTTTTTTTCTTGGTTCTCAACCGTGGCTAGCAAGAATCATGACGGAATTAAGTCGACTAGAATTTAGCAAAACTGATAGTCATTCCCTCCACATACATTAACCATGGCTTGGAAGTATGCTTGCCAGAAATGGTGTCTCTTGCGCTCCTCCTTTCCCATCCACATGACTCCACACTTGTTTCTCTTACGGTAAATCAGTCTGACTGTGTTGATAATTGTAATCCACCATCAAATAGTGTTGTCGAAGGTACAACACATGTCCAAGGTGTCACCTTTTCTGTCACTTCCAATTTTGGATTCCTAGCTAGAGTTTCCAAGTTGAAAATTTCGATGAAAATATCGCAAATCAGCATATGGCTAAGTTTAGAGAGTTTGTCCTGTGTAGCGTCACACTGAACTTCTCATATTTAGCAGTAGGTATCTAGCAGTAGCCCGCAAAGTAACTTTGGCTCTGGGACAACAGTGATCCTATGATTTTTTAATAAAATCTTATTTACTATTTTCACAAGAAATCAAAAACAATTTTTTTGGATGTGGCCATTGATGCATCCTACAAATTGTGTGTACTGATATCCACCCATTTTTCATTTTTTAGGAGATTACTAGTTGCCATGTACGTGCATGCACGTCTTCACATTTAAATGGGAGAATTTACAAGTAAAAACGACTGGCCTAGGGTTTACATAAATTACTTCTTTTGGCAGAAATCAATAAATCATCCACATTTCCCTCTCCCCCGACCTCGTCCGTTCTCGGGAGTACCCAGCAGCACAGGAGGCCGAGTGTGGAGGCGGAGCACCCTCGAGTGCTGTACCATTCCCATACCCTAACACATGACCTTATGTGCATATTTCTTTCGAAACCTTTGTAATTATGAATTGTGTTAATAAAACTAAACCTGGATTCGTCCAAGGTGAGCTTAGGGTAAACAACTTCAGACATAGTTACACAAAATTATACTACCTTCTTATCCAAATGAATGAAAACATGTTTGTAGAAAGATAGTTACCACATAGCTAAAAAAATGTAAATTGAATTGAAACTATAAAGACGAAGTCATTGCTACTTGTGTTAGTGCATGAATCTCATAAACATAAATACGTGTTTGAACCATGCCATTCTTTATTATTCTTCTGTAAGCATACTTACAACGTATGTCAAATAACTTGCTCAACGTCCTACATACAAGAGCAGCCACATATCTTTTTTCATGTCGTTAGCAGCCAAGCGGCACAAAGTCCAAATTATTGATTGCATTTGTTAATGGAGGAGAACTGAAGTGACGAATTTTTCTACCGTAGGTCAAAGACAGGTACATTCCCAATCTGACACTAGTGGAGAACAGGGCACTAGCCCCGGTTGGGATGGGCCCTATGCCCCGGCTGCCCAACCAGGTTTTCCAAACCCGGGCTAAAGGCCCCCCTAATGCCCTGGTGGGCTTACCAATCGGGGTAAAATGGTTCCCACGTGGGCTCTACTCAGCTAGCAGGACGACACCCGTTTACCCCGGTTGGTAACACCAACCGGGGAAAAAGGTTCTCTGCTCTTTTTTTTTCTATTTTCCTGTTCTCTGCAAAAGATTTGAAATTCTATTTTTCTTCAAGTGCATAACTTCAAGTGCACTAATACTTCAAGTGCGCTAAAAAATCAATGATCTTTCAAATAATAAACATTTATAGTAAGAAAGATGAAAAATTATCGAACAAAAACACAGATAAAAACCAACAATAACATAAACATAGTCTGCCACGAATACAAATATTGTTCGACACGAATACAAATATTGTTCGGCACGATGACATAATTAAACATAGTACGACATAAACATAGTACAACACAAACATAGAGCGACATAAACATAGAGCTGAAGGGAATATGCCCGAGAGGCAATAATAAAATGGTTATTATCTTATTCCTTGATTATGATGAAATGTTTATTTCTCATGCTAGAATTGTATTAACCGGAAACGTTGATACATGTGTGTTTAGTAAACAAACAATGGTTCCTAGTAAAGCCTCTCTTTTAACTAGCTCGTTTATTAATTGATGATCAAGGTTTCCTGATCATGAACATTGGATGTTGTTGATAACGGGGTCATGTCATTAGAAGAATGATGTGATGAACATATACCCAAAGTGAATATAGCAATGCGATCAAGTCATTAAGTTTACATTGTTATATCAAACATACGAAGTAACTTATTCCTTAGACCATGAGATCATGTCAATCACTGATACCGGAAGGGTGCTTTGATGTCATCAAACGTCACAGCGTAACTATAAAGGTGTCGTTAGGTATTTGGAAAGAATTAGTTGAGAATCATGGATCAAGAGTGGGATTTGTCCATCCAAAACAACGGAGAGATATACTCTGGGCCCTCTCGGTGATATCACATCGACACCGCTTGCAAGCATGTGATATGATCACAAGGATGTTATATCATGGGAACGAGAAAAGAGTACTTGTCGGTAACGATATTTAACAAGGTATGGTTGTTACCAATGATCGAATCTCGGACAAGTAAAATATCGCGAGACAAAGGGAATAGTTCACGACGTTGTTGGTTCACACGATCACGAGGGTCATCGTTGAATATATAGGAGTCATCACGCATCTCCAGATCCCGCTGTTCATTATTGATCGGAGAGGAGTCTCGATCATGTCTATATTATTCGCGAACCGTAGGGTGACAGACTTAAGGTTCGATGACGCGTTTGAGAGGATACGGAATATCGAAGAATATTTTGGGCATCACCGAAATTGTTTCGGGGAAAATTGAAATAGTTCAAGGGGTTTTTCGTCGAATGGTTGTTAATAGAATTAACAAATGATTCGAGGTGCTATATGCAAATGTTTTTAATGGAATTAACAAATATAAATAAAGAAATAAAATTGTTTTATTTATTTATTAAAGGAAAACCTTTGGATTTTCCAAGTGGGAAATAATGGGAGCATGAGTGGGTGTGAGTGGGGCTTCCACTCACATGAAGAGGGAAGAGGTGGGGGCACCACCATGGCTTGACGCACCCCCTCTTGGGCTGCCTCCCCTCCCCTATAAAGGGAGGGTGAGAGCTCCTCTTCTCCACACACTTGCCCACCTCATTTCCTCTCCACCCGCTGCTCCATTCATTGTTCTCCGGTTTGGCGAAGCCCTACCGTGGGATTCTTCACCACCACCATGCCGCCGTGCTGCTGGAGTTCCGAGGGATCCTCTACTTCCGCGCCCCACTGGATCGAGGGAACAGAGGTCGTCATCAACCATACGTGTGACCGATCGCGAAGGCACCGCCGGATTGCGGTGCACATCTTCTCGCTATCGGGATCGGTGTGAGTACGACTACGCCAACAACAAGATTTCATCTCGTAACGCTTTGTGTCCTCGAGGGTATGTTTTCTCCTTGACCCTCTCTTTACCCGTTGCACTTTGTCTCCTAGATTAGATCTTAGCCTTTCGGGTGTCTCTCGCGTAGGAAATTTTTTTCTATGCAACTACCCTTCAGTGGTATCAGAGTCGGATCTATGCGTAGATGTTTTGTACGGGTAGAACACATAGGTGTATATGGGCGTTGATGATCATGTTATTACCTCCTTGATTATTTTATGATCTTAGTGTCATAGTGGGATTAAGCGGCCCAGACTAACCTTACATGTCCACGTACATGAGACTTGTTCCACAACTGGCATGCAACTTGTATTGCATAAGTGGCTTGCGGGTGTCTTTTTCTCCTACTATAGTTAAGATCTAATCTACGAAGGGTTGTTAAAAATGTGTTTATCAACATTGTGGTTGATGTTCGTAGGTATGAACGGTTCTATCCTCGAAAGCCCCAAGCCACGTAAAATATGCAAAAATAAATTAGAAGCGTCTAACTAGTTTTTGCTAGGCGTGTGATGTGATATGGTCAATGTTACAAATTTGATTATGAGATGATCTCTTTTGTAAATTTTTGATATACCAAAAGGTATCCATATGGTTGTCTTATTATTTATGGACAATGAAGATTGTGGTGCCATGGTACTTGGTACCACGTCGGTGGAATGATGGAGATCATACCATAATGCACATGATGGAGATCAAGTGCAAGGAGGACCATATCATATCACGTTATCCTTACATGTGATGTCTGTGATGTTAATCCTTTTATGCATATTGTTTTCCTTAGATAGCGGCGGTAGCATTATAAGATGATCCCTCTCACTTAATATCAAGATAATAATGTGTTCTTCCTTAAGTATGCACCGTTAAGAAAGTTCGTCGTTTCGAGACACCACGTGATGATCGAGTGTCACAGACTCAACGTTCGCATACAACGGGTGTTTTCAAGCCTAGCATGTACAGACATGGCCTTGAAACACACGCAATACTACGGTTCTACTTGGCGAGCCTAGCATGTAAAGACATGGCCTCGAAACACATAACGGAAAGGTAAAGCATGAGTCATATGGATGATATGATGAACATGTCGATGTTCGCCTTTGAAGCTACATCATCTCACGTGATGATCGGTTTTGGTGTAGTGAATTTGGTTCGTGTAATCACTAAAGACGACTAAGAGGGATGTTGTTTTTGAGTGGGAGTTCATGGCATAATTTTGAATTAACTTGAACTTATTTATCATGAACAACCAATCAAAGTGAATTTGCACAAATTGTAGTATTCATTGGCATCCACATAACTACCTTACACTTAGATTGTTAATTGAGATATAACTATTATGATCGGGTAAAAATCATTTAAGATTGGTACCCTATTAGTGAAATTTAAAATTGAATCCTATTGTATATTTTTGGTATTTCCTACCTAGCTCCATATGATTAATGATTGATTGATCTAGAGAGCAACCAATTCCTACTTACAAATCCAGAGTCATGATTGCTTCCATATTACTTTATCTTCAAAAGAATGTTTTGTTGATCAAGGTGATTTAGGAACTGAAAAGAGTTGTTTTCCGAAACAATCAAGTGAAAGATATATTGATATCTAGAAACTTATTTGTGGCAACATGACTGAGTATAATTTAGCGTGACATTGTTTGATTATATTATCTGAATATATGCAATTATTGAAGACGCTAGGCGTTTGAATATTCCAAGAAGTTGGCCGCTAAACATTATCCTCTAAATTCCTTTCTTCGAGCTATAGTAGCTTAATAATAAAATTGTTATGATGGGATGGATTAAAAGTATGGGTAAAATCATTTACCTTACTTGGAGATTGCTAAGAGTGGAATCTAGAAGAATACTATTAATATGGTGATATTAGTAGAACAATAAAACTCAAAGTATGACTCAATGGGTGATAGTATATGACTAACACGCCAAAGAAAATAAGCTAGTACGACTAGCATTGTTTGAAGTTGAATGATTCTTCTATAAAGGAAATGGAATATTGAAAATAGAATTACAAAAATATATATGGCAGAAAAACAAGATAACTGGAAAAGTCCAGCTCAGGAGTATATGCTTGATATACAAGTTATAGATGTATTACTAGTTAACAAAGTATTTTTTGGGTATTTTGATACCACATTGGTTGGTATGAGTTGTCATACAAAGAAACGCAATGCAAGAAATGCAAGGGCCTAAAAGAAACTAGTAATAGATGTGGAATCGATTATGACAAGAACAGAAATAAAGTGTTATTGTGCTCATTGTCGTATCGAACCAAACATTCAAGATTTATTTTAAGAACTTAATAAATTGTTATTTTGTTGTGGTCTTTTGTGAGAACAAATGATATTGTTCAAACTATGACCATATTCCATAATTGATCGATTTGTTAATAAAAATCATGTTGGTAAAGTAAACATCTATAAAACTAAATGCTAAACGTTGCAATACGTAAAAGCGTTTCACTTAAATTGTGACACCACCATTTTAGTTCATATCGGAAAGGAAAACATGAAGGAACTCCATATTGATGGACTTCCAGAGTCATTTTGTTTTGAATAAATTGACGCTTGTGAGACCACTTCCAAAACATGACTAAAATTCCGTTCATAGGCCAAAGTAGAATGGATGACTAATTTAGTGGAAATTATACATATTGATGTATATAGTCCATTATGTGTAGTCATGTATGGTGGATTAATTTGTTCCTTCATAAAGTTTTGTCGATGATTTGTGTAGATATGTGAGTATATCTATTTAAATAGAACGTAGTTTGACTTTTTGAATTGGTTGAAATGGTTGTTAATATGAAGTAAAAATCAATGTAACAAGATAATCAAGTATTTATGATTGGATCATAAATGATAAAGTTTGAGTTAAAAGTTTTGCAAAACATATGAGAAGTTGCAGAATTGTTCTACAAGTCATATTACTCAAATTACCCCACATTAGTTTGGAGTATTCAAGAAACAAAATCAAACCTTGTTGCACATGGTAAGATTAATAAAATTGCCATTATAATTTTGTAGTTTATACATTAAGGAAAACCGCTTTTCCACTGAAAAGAGCACCATCATGATCCGTTGAAATTGACAACATATAAGATATGGTTTGGGTAGTGACCCGAATTGTCATTTTCTTAAGTTTTGGTATGCATAGCATGTGTAATATGTTTAGAACCAAAATAGGATAAAATATATGTTTATAAGGTTATCCCAAATAAAACATTGGGTATTTCTCCTATCATCGAAAAAAAAGAAAAATGTTGTTTGTCATAAAGTGTTGATTTCTCGAGAAAGTAGTTCTTGCGAAACAAGTGATTGGGAGCACAGTACAAACTCAACGAGATTAGAGAATATTTGTTATCATGTCAAGAGTAGCGCAACACTAGAATTTGTTCCATGGTTTGCTATTTTGACAAAGTAGAAGACACTACATGTGTTGTAGATACTTCGGATGAGTTTGCGTACTGAACCACAAAAGTCCTAAAACTTTGTACTTAGACATACTTATGGTTTAAATGTAAAGTGTTGTTTTGACAACAAAGGGACCTGGACCTTATAAAAGAAGCAAATGTTGGGCCCTGACTTCGTAAAATTGACTATGAGTCATTATATACGCCATAGTATCCTTGTATGAACATCAAGTATGTGACTTGGTAGTCCTTTCGATAGGCATGATGCCTAACGATAGCAAATGGGTCTATATAGCGACAAAGACATGGATTTTTACATCCTTTAAAAGTTGTACTTATGAAAAAGTTGTTTTCGACGAAGTTCAAAGAGTTGACTACTATAAGATTTTGATCTTCCGTAGTGATGTCTTAGTCTTTGCGGATAGTTCTAGCAAAAGTTACATATTATGATATGCCAGTTTGAATAACAAAATCAACTCTCCTTTCGAGGAAGTTTGATCAAATATGTGTACTTGACACAATCTGAGAGTTTTGTAAAAATTCAAAAGGTTGCTAGAAAGGTATGCACACTTCAATGGTTGAACTGAGCATAACGAAGTTGAAATCTTTACCTTAATGAAGTTATCAAAAGAGTTTGATTCCATCATGAACGATAAAGATGCTTGTAGAGTTACAAGAAATTAAGTAGGAGCGCTATGAGATATTTCCAATACTTTATGTAGATGACCTATGGTTGATTGGAAAATATGCATTTTAAATTAACAGGGTTAAGATTTTCATATTGATGAAAGGCTTAGAAGATATTGGGCATCAATATCTATAAAAGATGGATTGAAGTGCCTGATATGATTGAAGCCAAATTACATAGATGAAATATTAAAGTAAGTCAATATCGAAATGACAAGAAAGAGTTCTTGTCACATGGAAAATAATTGAGCAAGATTCAAGTGTTTTGACACATGATGAGCATCATTGAAATTGAGATTTCTAAGTCATGTTTTCATGCTATGTACACAACCAGATGAGTCCAATGCTATAAAATGTTATAGCAGGATAATTCATATGATGATTAGACAACAGTGGGAGAGATCCTTGTGTCATTTTAGAAATGCTAAGGATATGTTTTCCTATGTAGTAATGACAAAATATTAGTTGTAATATGTTACACTAATAGTCTTGTCATTTATTCATGTACTTTTATCTCAATTAAAATATGTGATGAAGGGTAGCACAATAGACTGGAAGAAAGTTCCATGCTGGATTTGAAAGAGTTTCAAAATTAAGATATTGTGACAGATACTACAACAAAGGCTAAGTATATCGTTGTGTTGACAACAGATAATAAGCGTATTTCGTGTCACGGAGTTCTTTATTGAACTTGGTAAATTTCCAAGAATGCTAACACTATAAAGCTACATTTTCACAATGTTAGTGACATTGGTTTAAGCTGAAGAATTAAGGTTTCACCGATTGACCAAATATATACAAAGTCATCTCATTAGAGAATGAGTGATGCGTGTAGACGCAAAGAACATGCAAATACAATAGGACCTGAACAGTTCAGATCTTTTTGATGATGTTTACCACATCCGAAGCATGGTAATAACACTGGAACGCCATATGTGTTAAGTGCTTACAGACTAGATTATTGACTCTAGTGCAAGTGGGAGACTGAAGGGAATATGCCCGAGAGGCAATAATAAAATGGTTATTATCTTATTCCTTGTTTATGATGAATGTTTATTTATCATGCTATAATTGTATTAACCGAAAACGTTGATACATGTGTGTTTAATAAACAACCAATGGTTCCTAGTAAAGCCTCTCTTTTAACTAGCTCGTTTATTAATAGATGATCAAGGTTTCCTGATCATGAACATTGGATGTTGTTGATAGCGGGGTCATTTCATTAGAAGAATGATGTGATGAAAATATACCTAAAGTGAATATAGCAATGCGATCAAGTCATTAAGTTTACATTGTTATATCAAACATACGAACTAACTTATTCATTAGACCATGAGATCATGTCAATCACTGATACCGGAAGGGTGCTTTGATGTCATCAAACGTCACACCATAACAGGGTGACTATAAAGGTGCCGTTAGGTATTTGTAAAGTATTAGTTGAGGATCATGGATGAAGAGTGGGATTTGTCGTCTATCCAAAATGACGGAGAGATATACTCTGGGCCCTCTCGGTGATATCACATCGACACCGCTAGCAAGCACATGATATGATCACAAGGATGTTATATCATGGGAACAAGAAAAGAGTACTTGTTGGTAACGAGATTGAACAAGGTATAGTTGATACCAATGATCGAATCTCGGACAAGTAAAATATCGCGAGACAGAGGGAATAGTTCACGACATTGTTGGTTCACACGATCACGAGAGTCATCGTTGAATATATAGGAGTCATCACGGATCTCCATATCTCGCTATTGATTATTGATAGGAGAGGAGTCTCGATCATGTCTATATTATTCGCGAATCGTAGGGTGACACACTTAAGGTTCGATGACGCGTTTGAGAGGATACGGAATATCGAAGAATATTTTGGGCATCACCGAAATTGTTTCGGGGAAAATTGAAATAGTTCAAGGGGTTTTTCGTCAAATGGTTGTTAATAGAATTAACAAATGATTCGAGGTGCTATATGCAAATGTTTGTTAATGGAATTAACAAATATAAATAAAGAAATAAAAATGTTTTATTTATTTATTAAAGGAAAACCTTTGGATTTTCCAAGTGGGAAATAAGGGGAGCATGAGTGGGTGTGAGTGGCGCTTCCACTCACATGAAGAGGGAAGAGGTGGGGGCACCTCCATGGCTGGCCGCACCCCCTCTTGGGCTGCCTCCCCTCCCCTATAAAAGGAGGTGAGAGTTCCTTTTCTCCACACACTTGCCCACCTCATTTCCTCTCCACCCGCTGCTCCATTCCATGGTCTCCGGCTTGGTGAAGCCCTGACCGTGGGATTCTTCACCACCACCACGCCGTCGTGCTGCTGGATCGAGGGAACGGAGGTCATCATCAACCGTACGTGTGACCGATCACGGAGGCACCGCCATTTGCGGTGCACATCTTCTCGCTATCGGGATCGGTGTGAGTACGACTATTCCAACAACGAGATTTGATCTCGTAACGCTTTGTGTCTTCGAGGGTATGTGTTCTCCTTGACCCTCTCTTTGCCTGTTGCACTTCGTCTCCTAGATTAGATCTTGGCCTTTCAGGAGTCTCTCGCGTAGGAAATTTTTTGTTTTCTATGCAACGACCCCTTCAAGAGCGCTACGCTGCTCGACATACTACGCATCTGCGTCGGAGACAGACTTGCCCAAGCCAGACTCGCCGGAGTTATACTCGTCAGCCTCGGAAGCGAAGGTGCTGTCAGACGAGCTATCCTGGCAGCAACGGGGGCGGAGTAGGGTGCCGTCGAAGATCTTCACCTCCAACACGTCGTCCACCGTGTTCTTGTTGATGTACCTGAATGTGAGCATGTTGCCCATATTCAGGTTGTACATGCGCTGGAACTGCCCCCACCCTTGGCGTAGGTAGAGGTCATCGTCACGCCGCTGCAGGAACACATGAACGACCCCGTTGTGGCAGCCCTCTAACTGGAGGCTGAACCTAAAGGGCCCGTTTTGCTCGAGGAGAATCTCCGATATACGCTGTGGAAGACGAAGCCTGATTCGCAGTGGTGGCAACAGGTGGACGTAGAACTCCGGTGGTCGAAAACCGTAATCCTCCTCCTCCTCCTCTGCCGCCGCAGCCTCCTCCAACGCAGCAACAACGCCGCGCCGTGCTCCGCCTGCAACCTCCCGTGCACCGCGTTTTGCCCCCCGTGATCCGCGTCCACGCCTACGTCCACGAGCTGGAGGCGCCGTTTCCTCCTCCTTGATGGATACGCCACCACCACGTCCACACGCTACACGCGATCCACGTGGACGTCCACCACGTGGTACGATTGTGTTTTCTTCGACGGGGACGGTGCGTCCCCTGCCAACACTCGCACTGCGTCGCAGGGGAGCTCTTGCCATGGCTAAAAAAAATTATAACATCATAAGTTTCAACCTCTAACTAATAGTATCTATTTCATCAATTCGCAACAATTGCATAAAATCTAATCAAAATATAGCTAATAGCATCCATTTCATCAAAATTGCTGCAAATTTCATCAATTTTCTCCAAACCTCTAACTAATTTTTTTTAAACAAGTGAACTAAACCTAATTTTTTCTCTAAGGTGTAAAACCTAAAATTCTCTTCAAGTCCAAAAGCCTAAAAAAAATCTCTAAGTCCAAAACCTAAATTCTTTCTAAGTTAAAGACCTAATTTTTTTTCTTTTAAACCTCTAACTATTTTTTTCTGTCTAAGTGATCTAATACCTAAACTATGACAAACTAACTAACACTAATACTAAACTAACAATGTAATTAAACTAATTAAAAAACAAATTACAAGTGTGGAGGAGGGCAGTGCAGCGAGGAGGCGAGCTCACGTGGAGGAAGAGGGCACGGCGGCGAGGAGGAGGGCTCGGGCACGGAAGGAGGCGACGAGGCCGGCGGCGATCGATCGGGCGGAGGCGTACGTGCGCGGAGGAAGGGCTTGGCGCGGAGGAGCATGGGCAGGGGCGTAGCGGCGGCGAGGATCCCAGCGGCAAAATAGGGCAGCCCCACAGCCTCGCTCTGGATTTCGGCGCCTCCGGGACTTAGCGAAACTGCTGGTTTGCCCTGGGCGGAGCAAACGCCCGGGGTTATATAGGTGGGGGCATTTTGCCCCGGTTGGTAACACGAACCGGGGTAAAAGGGGGGAGGAGAGCCATCGTTTGCCCGCGCACCTCCCCCTTTTGTCCGGTTCATGTTACCAACCGGGGCAAAAGTCCCAAAATTTCAGTTTTATTTCTTCCTGCCGCCCTTTTTGTCACTGCCACGTTTCAAATACTTTTTCAAATACATTTCAAATGGTTTTGAATTTGTAGATAATTTCAATATGATAAGTGTTTAAAATTGCGTAAACATTTCGAATAAATTTTCTGTTTTAGAAAAATAATTATTCTAACTACTTAAACTAGTAACACTTTTTGAATTTTCAAACATTTTAAGAAACCTAGTTTACGAATGGTTTTGAAATTGGAGAAACTTTCAATATGAAAAGTGTTTAAAATTGCATAAACATTTCAAATACATTTTCTGTTTAAAAAATAATTATTCTAACTATTTAAACTGGTAACAATTTTTTAATTTTCAAACATTTCAAAAAACCTAGTTTATGAATGGTTTTGATTTTGGAGAAACTTTCTATATGAAAAGTGTTTAAAATTGCATAAACATTTCAAATACATTTTCTGTTTTAAAAGATAATTATTCTAAATATTTAAACAGGAAGAAGAAGAGGAAGAGATCTGCAGTGTTTTCACACATGATATGGATAATCTGCAATGTTTGATACATTATTACAAAATAGTCTAGCAATATTACATGAACCATGAAGGTTTAATACGTTATCACCAACTAGTGCCTCCATTGTTTACTTTTCTGTCGTAGCCATGGAGCATCTTCATTATTTAACGCGATGCTTGGGTCAGTTTTCACTCTGAAGGGCGAAATTTCTTCAAAGTTATTATAATTTTCAGACATGTCTGTCCTGTCCTCCACTCCCACAATGTTTCTTTTACCTGAAAGAACTATGTGCCGCTTCGGCTCACCGCATGATGTAGTAGAATTCTTTTTTTTCTTTTCCTCGGTTGGGTAGACATGTCCTTCACATAGAACACTTGAGCCACATCTTTGTCTAGGACGAATGGATCATTTCTGTACCCAAGATTGTTGAGATCCACTGTTGTCATTCTGTACTGTTGGTCTACCTTTACTCCTGTTATCTCTACCCATTGGCACCGAAAAAGAGGGACCTTAAAATTAGGTCCATAGTCAATTTCCCATATCTCTTCTATGTAACCATAATATGTGTCCTTTTTCCCATTGTATCCGGTTGCATCGAAACGGACACCACTATTCTGGTTGGTGCTCTTTTTATCTTGTGCGATCGTGTAGAATGTATTCTTATTTATCTCGTACCCTTGGAAAGTCAGTACAGTCAAAGATGGTGACCTGGCCAACAAGTAGAGCTGATCTCCAACAATGTTGTTATTCATGAGTTTTGTCTGCAACCAGGCGCTGAAACTATCCATGTGTTCCTCATTAATCAACGATTCAGACAGCCCCGGTTTTTGGACCGTATAATATTCTTGTGTTTCTCGATATAAGAAGACACCAAGGTGGACAGTTGTAGAACTATGTAGTGTGCTTTAGTGAAAGAATATCCGTCCATAAATATCTTTGCTTTCCTTCCTAGTGTGCCTTTTCCGCCCATTCTTCCGTCATGACGCGATTCGGGAACACCAATCGACTTAAGGTCTGGAAGAAAGTCAACACAAAACTCAATTACCTCCTCTGTTCCATAACCCTTGGAGATGCTTCCTTTTGGCCTAGCACGGTTGTGAACATATTTCTTTAAGACTCCCATGAACCTCTCAAAGGGGAACATATTGTGTAAGAATACAGGACCGAGAACGGAAATCTCTTGGACTAGGTGAACTATGAGGTGCGTCTTAATATTGAAGAGAACACCAACTCGAAGCTGACAAGACATTGGACCACGTCCTTCTGTAAACTTGGTAGAGTTGCTGGATCGATTGCCTTCTGAGAAATTGCGTTGAGGAATGCACATAGCTTCACAATGGGCACTCGCACGTTTTTTGGCAGAAGCCCCCTCAATGCAATCGGAAATAACTGGGTCATGATCACGTGGCAGTCATGAGACTTTAGGTTTTGGAACTTTTTCTCTTCCTTGTTTAGTATTCCTTTTATGTTCGACGAGTAGCCAGATGGGACCTTGATACTGCTCAGGACTTGGAAAAAGATCTCCTTCTCTTCCTTGGTAAGAGCGTAGCTGGCAGGACCTTTGAAATTCTCTGGATTCATCAGGTCGTCTCGTTCGTGCATACGTTGGTGGTGCAGCCGTGCTTTTGGTGTATCTCTCGACTTCTTCCCATGCACGCATGACCGAGAATGGTAATCTCTCTGACTAGGTGAACTAGGAGGTGTGTCATAATTTTGTAGAAGGATGGTGGGTACACCAACTCGAAGCTGACAAGACATTGGACCACATCTGTCTATAACGATGATAGACTCTCTGGATTGATTACCTTCTGAGAAATTGCATTGAGGAATGCGCATAACTTCACAATGGGTAGTCGAACATTTTCTGGTAGAATTCCCCTCAACGCAATCGGAAGCAATTGTGTCATCAACACGTGGCAATCATGAGACTTCAGGTTTTGAGTTTTTTTCTGCGTCACATTTTATATTCCCTTTATATTCGACGAGAAGACAAACGGGACGTTGATACTACTTAGTGCTTCAAAAAAGGTTTCCTTCTCTTCCTTGGTAAGAGCGTAGCTGGCAGGACCACTTTGTAATCGCTCAGGATTCTTGCCGTCTCGTCTTTTCGTGTGTTGCTGGTCCTGTCGTGCTTCAGATGTATGTTTTGACTTTCCATACAAGCCAAAGAATCCTAGCGGATTCACGTAGAGATTTTTCGTCAGGTGCATCACGTCGATCGCAGAGCGGACATCTAGGATTATTCAATAGGGTAGATCCCAAAATATAGATTTCTTCTTCCACGCGGGTGTGTATCCGTCAGCGTCATTCGGAACAGCTTGTCTGCCCGGACCCTTTCACAAGATTACTTTCAAATCCTTCACCATACCAAATACATCATCACCAGGTCGGAGGATAGACGTCTCCCGGGTATCTGCCTCACCATTGAAATGCTTGCCAACTTTTCTTAAGGGCTGCTTGCGCGGAAGAAAACGACGAAACTCGAGGTACACAACCTTCTTACATTTATCCAGATATACACTTTTGGTGTCATCTAAATAGTGTGTGCATGCATTGTATCCCTTGTTTGTATATCCAGAAATGTTACTAAGAGCAGGCCAATCATTGATGGTTACGAACAACAGCGCTCGTAGGTTAAATTCTTTTTGTTCGTGCTCGTCCCACACAGGTACACCTTCTTCATGCCACAACTGTAAAAGTTTATAGACTAATGGCCTTAGCTACACATAAATGTCGTTGCCCGGTTGTCTCAGGCCTTGGATCAGCACTGGCATCATAATGAACTTCCTCTTCATGCACAACCAAGGAGGAAGGTTATCGATACATAGAGTTACAGGCCAGGTCCTATGGTTGCAGCTCTGCTCACTAAATGGATTCATGCCATCTATACTTAGACCAAACTATAATTTCCTTGCGTCACCTGCAAAGCGCGGGAAAGTTTCTCGATTTTTCTCCACTGCACCCATCAGCGGGGTGTCTCAACATCTCGTCTTTCTTACGATCTTCCATGTCCCATCGCAAAAGTTTAGCTTTCTCTTTGTTTCTGAACAAACGTTTCAACCGTGGTATTATAGGAGCATACCACATCACCTTTGCAGGAACCCTCTTCCTGGGGCGCTCACCCTCAACATCACCAGGGTCGTCTGGTCTGATCTTATACCACAATGCAGTGCATACTGATACATCATAAATGTATCCCAAATTTCTGATGCTCCATGATGATATCATGCCAACTGCTAAATGTTTTCTCCCTTCTTTACGTCATTTTTATCGATTTTCCGGACTAACCTATTGACAAGATGCCACAGAGCCAGTTCCCTGTTTTCTGCTGTTTTTAGTTTCAGAAAAGTTGTTCTCGAAATATTCTCGGAATTGGAAAGTTCGAAGCCCGGAAGTCCTATTTTCCCCGGAAGCATCCAGAAGACCGAAGAGAGGCATCAGGGGGCCCACACCATAGGGTGGGACGGCCCCCTTGACCGCGCCAGGGGGTGGTATAGGGCCCCTGGACCTCCACCGCCTCTGCCCTTTCGCCTATTTAATCCCCCCGGATGGAAAACGCTAAGCACCCGATCAAAATCCTCGAAAAAGTTCCGCAGCCGCCGTCACCGTCAACCCTAGATCAGGAGGATTCTGGAGCTGTTTTCCGGTACCCTGCCGGAGAGGAAATCATCTCCAGAGGCTTCTACATCACCATGCCTGCACTACTAGGAAAAAGGGCATCAGTGGCGCACCACTTTGGACAATCAGTAGCGCACCATGGTGCGCCACTACTATTGCGCCACTGATACTCCAGAGCATCAGTGGCGCACCAGTGTGGTGCGCCACTGATTCCTCATCAGTGGCGCACTAGTGTGGTGCGCCACTGATTCCCCACAGTATCAGCGGCGCACCAGTCCGATGCGCCACTGATTCCTTATCAGTGGCGCATCAGTGTGGCGCGCCACTGATTCCCCCAATTTTTATTTTTAAAATGTATTTTTATTCACTCACCAATTTTGGTTAACTTCCCACTAGGTCACCCATCCTCAAACTACTCCAGCCCTAGCACGCTTAACATCTTAGTTCCATTCGACTGCAGTCCCGGGAAAGAAGTTATAACTTATTGATATATGTATCATATCAATCCTATTAAGCCCCTGAGCATGATGTCACACATTTACGTTTAAGTTTGATAATAATAATTTGAAAAGTTTGACCCAAGTTTGAATAGTTTGACCACACATTGACTAGAGTTTGACTAGTTTGACCACACGTTGACCAACATTTGACCATAGTTTGAATATACATTACCAACGTTTGACCATAGTTTGAATAGTTTGACCATCATTTGAATAATCTGACCAAATTTGACCAGAGTTTGACCACACGTTGACCATAGCTTGACTAGTTTGACCACCCGTTGACCTTAGTTTGACCGAAATTTCAATAGTTTGACCATACATTGACCACCATTTGACTAGTTTGACCATAGTTTGACCAGAGCATCAGTGGCGCACGGCTCACTGGTGCGCCACTGATACCTGGCACCCATGTATGTCCATGGCATCAGTGGCGCATCATGCACGGTGCACCACTGATTCATCATAGCATCAGTGCGCACCATGCACGGTGCGCCACTGATACTAGGCACTCATGTATATCCATTAGTATCAGTGGCGCATCATGCACGGTGCGCCACTGATTCATCATAGCATCAGTGGCGCACCATGCACGGTGCGCCCACTGATACTAGGCACTCATGTATATCCATTAGTATCAGTGGCGCATCATGCACGGTGCGCCACTGATTCTTCATAGCATCAGTGGCGCACCGTGCACGGTGCGCCACTGATACCTGTCCATTAGTATCAGTGGCGCATCGTGTATGGTGCGCCACTGATGCTATGGAGAATCAGTGGCGCACCGTGCACTTGTGCGCCACTGATACTAATGGACATACATGGGTGCCAGGTGAAATGTGTATATTTGGCGATTCTAAAAAAAGCTCACAGGCCGAAGGCTAGTGAGGTTGGGTTATTTTTTTCTCTAGTTTTTTTAATATCTTGATCATTTTTTTTTCGACATCGTATGCAAAAGTTATGCCCATTTTACTTTTTTTATAAAACTTTTGCTCAAAAGTCGAAATTCATATTTCAAATATGATAAAAAGTAGACATTAAACTCCCCGTGCATCTATAAGGGATTTATTTTTGATTCTTTTTAGACCGCCAACTCTTCCGTCAAAAACTAGAAAGGCGTTCCGGGGGGGGGGTGGAGTTGGTGCGTGAGGGCAGAATTTTTTCGGATGGGAATTCTGTGGCGCACGTGGCAGGTGCGCCACAGAAAATGTCATATTTCTGTGGCGCACTGACCACCATGCGCCACAGAATGGAGTGTAAAGTTATTGGTGTGGGCCCCCAGCTCATTTCTGTGGCGCACCCCCATCCGGTGCGCCACAGAATTCCTGTTTTCTGTGGCGCACCACGGTCCCGTGCGCCATAGAATTCCTGTTTTCTGTGGCGCATGCCCACCCGTGCGCCACAGAATCGATTCCATAGAAAGGCACTTCTCTACTAGTGTTTTCTATAGTCTTTTACCAACCTGCAGATCTCCTAAAAGGTTTTAAACCTAAGGTCGCTTCGCTCTGATACCATCTGTGGTGACCCGGCACACCACTGCATGTGTAGTGCGCAAGTCGATGACATAATACTCACAGAAGGACTTATCCGTGAATATTACATCCCTCAGAGTAGTACAACAGAAACATAGCAGGACCAGGCAAGCTATAGGATACAAACATCATTACAAAATCTTGGGAATCTCATTGATGAATCAAGAAGATCTCCTGCAAATAAAATACCAGAAGAAGCAATTCGAAGATCCAAGCTGGAGAAGAACTCTAGCTCAGAACTAATCCACTACGGCTGATGTCAGCCCTAATCCATGGCTTGCAACTGCTAAGTCCAAGAATGGACTCTACCTCCACCTTGATAGATTGACCTCCACCAGCCTTGTTGATGATGATACTTTACCGACTAAGTAGTAGATCACTCCCCGAAGCTCCTTTAGGCAGCAATGGCTTCTCGATGACGACTTCCATAGGGCTTCAACTCTAAGCAGGGTCAAATGGGATAGAATGAGTAACGAGCGTTACTCAGCAAGTTCATGATATAGTGGGTAGTTTGATGCACTAACTACAGCTTTAGACTCGAAAGGGTCATAAGCAAATGCAAGGTTTTGTGAAACTTTCTTCAAGAGGTTGCTTTTAATTATGAAAACTATGCCGCCAGATCTTCACAGGGTTAGAACTTTCATGGAGTTGCCTTTCCTGCGGCGTTCGCAGCTCCTTCCCGGAACAAGGGTACATGTCACATCCTTTTACACTCTGCAGAGGTGCGTTACTTTACCCATGACGACCAAGACCATGTTGCACAACCAGGCGATCGTTCCTGTCCACACCCACTTAGGTATGGGCCCGGTTGTTGGTCCAAGCCAAACCGTGCTTCTCCGCACAACGCATGCCCACCCATTTCTGCCAGCAGGTTGAACGCCTGATTCCACCCCTCACGATGGAGATCTACGCCCCTGGCAGACACTCATAGACCCCAGAGTCCGTGGGACGTAAGGGCTCCCACCCATGTGCATGTAGTCTCGCAAGACCTACAACGTACGTCTCTAGCAGTCCGTTGACATGCGAACGAGAAAAGTATCACGGCTGACTTACTCCCCCACAAAGATCCATGGTCAACGCGAATTTACGGCGCAAGAATCTGACGGCAGTTGTTGTTAATTCCTAGGTAATACGTTCCCATACAGATGGAACCTTCCTTTGACCTACTCATCTTACCATGGTTCCATCCGCCCACCAAACAGAACACTACCACTCGGGTAGTCATTCAATTAGTCATATTATTATAAAAATAGGATCATGCATTCTTTTGAGAACAGGTGATTAATATGATAGGGTTTTTGCAATTAGTTTGTTATGATACTGCAAAGGATATGAGCAAGTGATGAACTTGCCTGAGATTGAAATGACCATAATATTCCATGTCTTCGGGTTAAGGGTCACGTAGAATATCCTGATGTCTGAAAGATAGCAAAGTAGTCCCGGTAAGGACTACAGAAATACTGGCAACATGATACATCATTAATAATGAGATGCAATCGTGAAATACCCTGGAAAATACCCAACTTACAGTGTAGGCTATGTTTTGATATGATAACTTAATCTTATGATTTTTATGTGAATTGTTTCATTACTTGTGGTGATGTGGTTATTTCTTTTAGGCTTAAGTGTGTTTCACTTTTATTGAATAAACATTTGTTATCATGTTTAAGTAGAAGTGTTATAACATGGTTAGGAAACAACAATAACACATGGTAAATAATTATTGAAAGATAACAAACATGTTTGATTTTTATATTCCAAAAGTGTAGAGCTAATGGCAATGAGTTTAGTTGAAAATGATGAACTTATCTAGCTAACTCTATCATAAAATATTTTGCTTAATAACTAGTGATGATAGGTTTTAGTTGGTGTGAAATCATGAGGGTTTTATTAATACAGAAGATAATGTTGTGGGCAGTTAACATTATAGAATTTTATAATACTTTTGGAAACAAGTTTATAAGTTGGATAAATGTTTTATCTTTGACATGTATGGATTGGAAATTCTTTTCTCTTTAATTGGATATATCATTCATTGTCTTCTGAAAATAT
>JAPCYS010003906.1:0-94959 GCA_028641055.1 Alopecurus myosuroides
TAGTATGAATTATTTAAGAATTGTTGCAAATTACATTTGAATTATTTGAATTCAAATTTAAATTGCATTTTCAAAATTCAAAACAGAAAACAAATGGCATATTTGAAAAGTTTAGGAAATTTGGAGTGGGATACATATAAAGTTTGTGTGATTTGGAGTTATAGAGTAGAAATTATATCCATTTGAATTCTAGGGTTATTAATCATTTTTTTGGAAAAAGAATTAGGAAATTAAACCAATTGCACCGTGGCTGGGCTACACACACTGGCTGACCCGTGGGGCCACTCCAGGGTGGCGCCAACGTGGCGCGGGTGCGCGTTGAGGTGGCACGCAGGGCCACCGACTGGTGGGCCTCTGCTCCTGCGCGGACAAAGGAAAAAAATAAGGGGGCCAAAACTGCGGTCGAGGGGGATCGATCCCTCGACCGGCAGCTCGCGCACGACGGAACGAGACCAGCTGCACTACGCTGAACTTGGTGTTGGTTCCGTTACTGACTGAAGATATTGCAACCGCGAGATAACTGTCGAAACTGACAGAAGCAGTGCCGCTGCGAACTTCAGACAAACAACCGATCGGGAGGCGATCACCGGCGGGGCACGTCGGGGTGATGACGGCTCGCGGTGCGCGTGGGTGCTGGTGCGGTGATCGTGGGTGTGCGCCGGTGCCTCGAGGGAATCTGAGGGAGAGGGGAAAGGGCTGGACGGAGGCGAGTACCTGCTCGCTGTAGACGTGCAGACGTCGATGGCAGAAACGGCAGAGTTGCCGGCGACGGCGCGGCCGGCACAGGCCTCCTCCCGCCTCCGAGCCTTCAGGGAAAGTGGAGGTGGATGGGAGCTGGTTCCATTCCCGGGGTCGGGACCTCCTCGCGGTGACCGGAGATGGAAGGCGGCGGTGGACTGACGGCGGCTAAGGTGGTGGTGCTTTGGTGGTTCAGTCTGCAGGCTTTCAGAGCAGAGGAAGATGGCGGCGATGGAAGGGAAAGAGGAAGGAGTGGTGGCTAGGGTTTGGAGGGGGCAGAGGGTAGGTAGATATAGGGGAAGGAGGTTGGTACGGCAGCTCATCCATGGGGTGGGGAATCGATCACACGGCTGAGTTTCTGTCGTACAAGGAGGACAGCGACAGGGAGAAGAAAAGGGACGACAGGGAAAAAGGAGGTGGGCTGGGGAAAAAAATAATGGGCTGTGGGCTGCTCTCTCTCTCCTTGGCTGTTATTTTTTTTGTTTTCTTCTATTGGTTGATTTTTGTAAGGAATAAAAGAGGGGGAAAAAATAGAGAAGGTTTAGGGTTTTTTTTATGAATAATTTTTTAGTGGCTTTGCAAAACAGTAATTAAAATCAATTACCATTAACTTCAAAGTTTAGAATACTAAGTGATTTAATTTGTCAGTTGAATTTCAAAACAAGGTTGGGGTGTTTATTTTGATAATTAGATTTTTATTCATTTGCAAAACAATAACAACAAGGTAGTTAAAAAAGGTAATTTCAACAACTTGAAATTAGTAATTGGATATTAAATGGTTAGGTGATTTTTCAAATAGGGTTTGGTTGGAAATTTGGATGTAAACAAATTTTATTTAATAACCAACAAGCAAATATACAACATTATTGAAATTAGTTTGGTTGCCAGATTTTAATTTCTTTCAAACCCATATTG
Source organism: Alopecurus myosuroides (assembly GCA_028641055.1). Lineage (NCBI taxonomy): Eukaryota > Viridiplantae > Streptophyta > Magnoliopsida > Poales > Poaceae > Alopecurus > Alopecurus myosuroides. Next base: position 1,654 of record JAPCYS010003906.1, read on the forward strand.
AAATATGATAATTAGGAGTGATTGGATTTGAATGCTTGGAAATTGCCATTAGGGTTTTTTTTTAACAAAAGGGAAGAAATTTTTGATTAACAGGCAATTGATTAAAACAAATTCAACCATTGAAAAACAATGGAGGGGTTTTGGTTGCAAGTTGGAAGTTTTTGAGCAAGGTTAAAAGTTTAAATTGTTTTTGAAATTTTCAGTTGTGATGCAAACATGGTGCAATGCAATGTGATGCATATGATGCAAGCAAACAACCAGGTAACACCCCAGGTGTTACAGACGACACCACTAACAAGGGATTGCGCCCTCGCAATCCACCTGCTAACCCGGGAGGGGAAAGAAGTTCGACTATCGATTCTTCGTGCTTCCAATTGATCTCCTCGACACCACCAACAAGGGTTTCTCGACACCACTAACAAGAGATTCTTGCTCGGAGTGACGATGATGTTCTTCCACCAGGGATCTTCCGATGATCGAACCTATTAGGTTAAGGGCTCAGAAAACGTCCACCCACGTAGGATCCTAATACTTTGAAAGATAGACAAAGGGGGAGACTCCAAAGCAAATAAGATGGGAGGGGAAATAGAATAGGGATAAGGAGAAAACAAGAATCCTATCGAGATGTTTTTCCAAAATAGTTTAGCAGAAATAGTTTTTGACACTCTAGAAACAACGACCGTTAGCGAGGTTATCCTACAGGCTTTGCGGACCCGTTGCTTCGATAACCATTCGTATCGAAACAATATCGGGAATCGGAACCAAGGCTCTGATACCATTTGTGACGCCCCGAGATCGGGCACTATGCAGATTTCAGCATTCCCGCCAAAATCCACATAATAACCGATTCCAGGTTGCCATTTATGATAACATTACAATAGTTCACGAATAATCCACAATTACAACAGAAACAGATAGGTACAAGATGACTCAAACGAGCCGGGGTTACAACTGATACAATACAAAGATCCAAATAACACCGGAAGAAACAAACGTCCGGCTACGGACAAGATCCAAATTGGACTAAGAGTCCTGAAGATAACCGAAGGCGTCCAATCCCTGCCCAGGCCAAGCCGGAGGGATTCCCAAGCTAACGTCGTCAGACTTCAAACCTGTTGACTGCAATTTGGAATTTGCAGCCACGAAAGAGATTCGTGGGTCAGTACGGTTAAGTACTGGCAAGGGGGACAAAGCCCATACTCACAAGTTACCGGCGTAGCCAGTCATCACAAGACACAAATACCTTAGGATCAACAGAAGGAAAGGGTTATTGCAAATAAGCTACAACAGGCTACACTAACCAACTACAGAGATTCTATTACTTCCAACTATCAGAAAGGAGATAAGATCGAGTGATAGTAACCAACTGAAAGATAACTTCAAACAAACCCATCCTGGATCTCGCCCTTATCCGAAGAAGCAATCCGAGGATAACTCACACCGTGGTATTAAAGATGATTCAAGTTATTGTGTGAATAACCTATTACTAGTCAAGTTATTAACCATTGGGTGAAACATGATTGTTCATTATGTTGAAGTTGTCCTGAGTACTTGTTAGCCAGTACTTTCACCAAGTAATCCATAACCGCGGAAAACACGGCTTCTCGAGAAGATTTACCCTGCAGGGGTGCACCATAGTAACCGCACTCATGAATATCCCGCCAGATGGAGCGGCCACTCCACCAAGCGGGGCACTCAACACAATCCAACCCTTCTTCGCATCAAGCCCAAAGCACCGCGTGCTGTGCGTGCGCGGCTAATCGAGCCCCACGAAGAAAAGGGGACCCTCATAGCACTGGAAGACCACGCCGCCCTAAATGCCGACTACGAAAGTTCCACCCGGGCGCCAAGGGCTCGCAAGATCATGCATGCAGCAAATGGAAAGCCCGAACTAGTACGGCGATTTGGACGAGATGCGAATCGAGTCAAACTGAGGGGGAGCCCATACTCCCCAAATGCGGGTAGTGCGCTCATCATGGATCAGTAGACAAGACCCTTTTCCTAATTAGGGGGTCGACACTAGCGGGCCTCAAAACCACCCTGGGCCTCCCGCCGGTGCCTTAACATCAAATTTATTATTAACAGTAGCATTAACAGGATTGATTGATTAACATTCGAGCCCCCGGTACGATAATAAAAGAGCACGATAGTAAAAGAAGTAACCGACAACGAGCTCGAGCAAAGCAACCCTAAGCAAGATAGTAAGACACAGGCTCAAGCAAAGGTTATAGGAGTGGAGGTGTGGCAATATCAGGGTTAAAGGATTCATGTGATGGGTTCGTAACAGGAACAACTACCACTAAGGCTAGCAGAAAAGAATCAACGGAAAGAATCGGTATCAAGTGATGAAAGGCAGCCATATGGCATGCAAGTGAGTATACTTGCCTGAGATCCCGCAAGGTAGCAGAACTTGTCGTTGCTCACATCATCTCAACGTCCTATCCGGGAAGAAGCAACGAACCTCGAACAAACACCGGATGCAACAATTACTACTACGGCAAAAGATCCAGCATGATCAAGATATGGATGCATGTCATGTTTAATAGATGCACCAAAGTAAACTAATGGATATGATACACAAGTTTAAATGGATTCCATATGCAAAGATTGCATATGGCAAGCCCATGCCTTATAGTTGAATTAATTGTTCTAACACTAGCATCATGTGTAAGGGAGTTAGAATGATGCATGCATGATGAAGAACAAGAAGGTAACAATATTAGATGCAATTGGAAGGATGGTTAACAAGTTTAGAAAACATTTATCAAGTTTGGAAATTATTGTTACTTAATGGTGTTAAACAAGTAGTTGTTGTTTTCATCAAGTTAAAGTGATCAAAACAAACAACAAAGTTGATAATTGAAAAGGTTATCAAATTTTAGTTGGATTACATGTTTCACATTTTGAAATTGGACTTTGGATTATTTAATTATGAATTAAACAATATTAAACAAGTTTTGAATTGAATTAAACAAGATTTAAATTGTTTAGGCAATTTAAATTATTCAAACCAGAAAACAAAGTTTATATTTGAATAGGGTATTCAAAATGGTATGGAAAACATATTTTATTTGCCTTATTTGGAAATAGTATGAATTATTTAAGAATTGTTGCAAATTACATTTGAATTATTTGAATTCAAATTTAAATTGCATTTTGAAAATTCAAAACAGAAAACAAATGGCATATTTGAAAAGTTTAGGAAATTTGGAGTGGGATACATATAAAGTTTGTGTGATTTGGAGTTATAGAGTAGAAATTATATCCATTTGAATTCTAGGGTTATTAATCATTTTTTTGGAAAAAGAATTAGGAAATTAAACCAATTGCACCGTGGCTGGGCTACACACATTGGCTGACCCGTGGGGCCACGCCAGGGTGGCGCCAACGTGGCGCGGGTGCGCGTTGAGGTGGCACGTAGGGCCACCGACTGGTGGGCCTCTGCTCCTGCGCGGACAAAGGAAAAAAATAAGGGGGCCAAAACTGCGGTCGAGGGGGATCGATCCCTCGACCGGCAGCTCGCGCACGACGGAACGAGACCAGCTGCGCTACGCTGAACTTGGTGTTGGTTCCGTTACTGACTGAAGATATTGCAACCGCGAGATAACTGTCGAAACTGACAGAAGCAGTGCTGCTGCGAACTTCAGACAAACAACCGATCGGGAGGCGATCACCGGCGGGGCACGTCGGGGTGATGACGGCTCGCGGTGCGCGTGGGTGCTGGTGCGGTGATCGTGGGTGTGCGCCGGTGCCTCGAGGGAATCTGAGGGAGAGGGGAAAGGGCTGGACGGAGGCGAGTACCTGCTCGCTGTAGACGTGCAGACGTCGATGGCAGAAACGGCAGAGTTGCCGGCGACGGCGCGGCCGGCACAGGCCTCCTCCCGCCTCCGAGCCTTCAGGGAAAGTGGAGGTGGATGGGAGCTGGTTCCATTCCCGGGGTCGGGACCTCCTCGCGGTGACCGGAGATGGAAGGCGGCGGTGGACTGACGGCGGCTAAGGTGGTGGTGCTCTGGTGGTTCAGTCTGCAGGCTTTCAGAGCAGAGGAAGATGGCGGCGATGGAAGGGAAAGAGGAAGGAGTGGTGGCTAGGGTTTGGAGGGGGCAGAGGGTAGGTAGATATAGGGGAAGGAGGTTGGTACGGCAGCTCATCCATGGGGTGGGGAATCGATCACACGGCTGAGTTTCTGTCGTACAAGGAGGACAGCGACAGGGAGAAGAAAAGGGACGACAGGGAAAAAGGAGGTGGGCTAGAAAGATGGGCTGGGGAAAAAAAATAATGGGCTGTGGGCTGCTCTCTCTCTCCTTGGCTGTTATTTTTTTTTGTTTTCTTCTATTGGTTGATTTTTGTAAGGAATAAAAGAGGGGGAAAAAATAGAGAAGGTTTAGGGTTTAATTTTTATGAATAATTTTTTAGTGGCTTTGCAAAACAGTAATTAAAATCAATTACCATTAACTTCAAAGTTTAGAATACTAAGTGATTTCTAATTTGTCAGTTGAATTTCAAAACAAGGTTGGGGTGTTTATTTTGATAATTAGATTTTTATTCATTTGCAAAACAATAACAACAAGGTAGTTAAAAAAGGTAATTTCAACAACTTGAAATTAGTAATTGGATATTAAATGGTTAGGTGATTTTTCAAATAGGGTTTGGTTGGAAATTTGGATGTAAACAAATTTTATTTAATAACCAACAAGCAAATATACAACATTATTGAAATTAGTTTGGTTGCCATATTTTAATTTCTTTCAAACCCATATTGAAATATGATAATTAGGAGTGATTGGATTTGAATGCTTGGAAATTGCCATTAGGGTTTTTTTTTAACAAAAGGGAAGAAATTTTTGATTAACAGGCAATTGATTAAAACAAATTCAACCATTGAAAAACAATGGAGGGGTTTTGGTTGCAAGTTGGAAGTTTTTGAGCAAGGTTAAAAGTTTAAATTGTTTTTGAAATTTTCAGTTGTGATGCAAACATGGTGCAATGCAATGTGATGCATATGATGCAAGCAAACAACCAGGTAACACCCCAGGTGTTACATCATGTTCGACAGCAACTTCACCCGGACCTGCAGTACAAAAAGGGAAATAAGATAGTAAGATCCGGGTCAAAAACCTTGTAAAATAGGGAAATCCGAGTATCACAAAGCGATAGTCGGAAACTTAGATCTGGCTTACCTATGATGGAGTCATATGTCTCGGCTATGTAAGTCGAGAGTTTCTTGACAAGTTCCTCAGCGGTCCGGAGTTTCTTCTTTTGCTTTTTGTGCTTCTTGGAGAGATCCTTGAGGTTGGCCTCCAGTTCTTCGCGGAGCTTTACTTCTGCTTGCAGGAGTTCATTGGTTTTTTGCCAGTATTTCATCAGTCCGGGTAACATAAACCTGAAAAGGGTAAAGTAGTATCAGTCGGCAACAAGCAAGTACCGAGTGACTGTGGACAGTTTACTCGGAACTTGCGGACTAGGGTATTCTGAAGTTGCATAAGAAAGACTATATATTTGCAAGTACCGAGTGACTGTGGACAGTTTACTCGGAACTTGGTGACTAGGGTATTCTGAAGTTGCATAAGAAAGACTATATATATTTGCAAAGTACCGAGTGACTGTGGACAGTTCATTTGGAACTTGGGGACTAGGATGAGTATATAAATAGCATCAGTTAAACGAACCTGGTGCTCAGCCGCCAGAGACTCGACAATCTCCTCTTCAGTTGTCTTTAGGGCGCAATACTCCTTCAGTAGCTTTGTGGCCACTGACAGTTGGCCTGGAAGAGCTGGCGTTCCGGTCAGCCGGTGGCGGGATTGCCTCCTGTTTCCCCGCATCGAATCTGGTAGCAGCGGTCTTTGGAGCAGGGGCCGCCCTTTGTGTCCCGAGGTATTCAACCTCGGGATCAGCCGGCTGGGGCGCGGGAGTAGGAGACTCGGTTCTTGGGTTGGCTGCGTTAGCCGACTGTTGCTCTTCAACGGGCGGGGGATTAGCGAAGCTTTTCGGGTCTTCCGCCATCGGGTCATCGACGGGGGTCTCAATTGGATCGCTGAGTGTGACCTTAGCTCTGAAAGAAGAAAAACAAAGTGTTTAGTGGTTGATAAAATTGAAACGTGCAAAGTATAGGGATATAATCAAGCAAGTTATGAAAATTACCCGGTATTCACGAAGAAATCACTGGGGAGATCATTGCTAGACCCAGAAGACACTAATAGAGAATTGGAAAGTGAGACTCGGAGTTTTCCGGCTAAAGGGTGACTCGGAGATGGATATTTTCGAGGAGCGCAATCATGATAAGTTGAAGGAGTACCGGCTCGGCGAGCGGGCGACTGAAGAGAAATCCCGGGGTTGAGGGGCTCGTCACCCGGTGAAGACCGAGTTTCCCGTCGCTTGGGTGGAGGAGATGCGACCTTCTGAAATGATACAGTGGTTAGATATTCATTAAAGCTTGCGCGTATCAGCACATGAGTACGGATGTGAAGTTATGGAAGAACAGGGTACCTTGAACGTGACTCCCTTGGCCTTCCTCTTTTTGCCTAACTCAGCTTCAGGCTCCGCCTCCCTCTCTTCATACTGAGAGCCGTCTTTGTCAGCCGGTGCTGGTGATCGTGGCGTATTGTCAGGAATAAAGGTGGGAGGAGAATCTTGGTCTAAAAGTCGACAAAATATTTGTTCCGTAACTCGGAATCACCTTCTTCGCTGTCACTCGGCTCTTCGTCTTTCGAGTTTTCAGAGGGACGAGGGGTTACAATCCTCCACCAATCATCGGATTCCTGAGTAAACAACAACAAAGATAAAAGTTAGTACATGCGTGCTTGAAAAATTAACCGTTAAAGAAGAGCTTAGTCGGTTCTTACTGGTGGAACCGGGTTAGAGAGGGAGAAGGGGGAGAACCCATAAATGCTCTTGATAACCTCTACCTTCTCAGCCAGAAAGTTCTTCATGGCCTTGCTGATATCGGCAGCCGGGTATGACTTTTCCGAATATCGGAGAGAGTCGGTCAGGTGGCCCGAGTATTCGCAGAGAAGTTTTGGGCGAATGCTATTTGGTTGGATCCTACAGCTGATCCAGGTCTTAATCAAGTTCAACCCACAAAGACCGTGGGCTGCTAGAACGGATAATTTAAGAAGGAAGGGTTGGATAGCCTGTCTATCGGCCGCCGGAGCGAAGGCACTCAGATTGTCGCTAAGAGAGAGGGTTTCAAAAGAGAAACCCGGCAGAGGCTTCTCGCCGGGTGTGGAAGTATCTTTGCAGTAGAAGAAGGTTTTTTGCCAATGCTTCACATGGGAGTGAAGATTGAGAGTCGGCATCAGAGATTGCTTGCGTCTTTGGATGGCCACACCTCCACAAACAAGGAGGGGACCATCCGTAGTTTTGTCGCAAGGTTTGCATTGGAAAAGTTCGAGGAATAGAGAAAGATTGGGGGCAATGCAAAGATACGATTCACAAAGAACGATGAAATGGCAAATGTTAATAATAGAGTTGTGGCCTATGTCAAGGACCCTGAGCTTGTAGTGATGAAGAACTTCACGAAAGAAAGGGGGACCCGGGGGGCGGAAACCCCGAGTCACGTGTTCGAGGAAAACTACAACTTCACCTGCTCTAGGTGAAGGCCGACTCTCCTCCTCGGGAGCCCTCCATGAGATCTCCGGTTGAGGAGGGAGGACTCCAGACTCGGCCAACTCCTTCAGCTTGGCCTGCGTGACAGTCGACTTTGCATAGTTGGCAGTAATGGTTTGACTCGGCTTTTGCTTCAGACCCGTGGCCTTGGCCTTGGACTTAGGAGCGGCCTTGGGAGCCATTGGAAAAGATCTAACGAAAACCGAAAAGGAAAATCAAAATGAGGAAAAAGATGAAGGCGATGAACACGAAGAATGGAAGCTCAAGATCTAGAAATGTAAACTTAGATCTAAGAGTGTGTACCAGGAATCGGCGGCGCGGACCGGCGGGCCGACTCCGGTGAACGGCGGCGGCGTGCGTGAAGCTTGGTGGCGGAGCTCCGGGTCGCGGTCTTGAGCTCCAATGGCGCGGCTCGAGCTTGAAGATGAAGTGGAGTGCGGGTGGCGTTTTGTGATTAGGGTTTCCCACGGGGCCCAATATTTATAGGCGCGGTGAAACCCCTAGAATTCCAACGGTAAAATGGAGAAAATTGCGGAAATAGATACTCGGCCCGTTGATCACGGAAACAAGATCTTAGGAGTTATTGTCATGCGGCCGAGTTATAAGTGACCACCAAAAGAGCCGGTCTAGCCTATGAGGAATATGAAAGTCGGGTTACTATATGGACCACCGAAAGACCCGGCCTGGCTATAGTTAAAGCAATCTAACCTATAATATTATTGTATGCAAATGTTTGTTATTTTGCAGGGAATAGCATGCGCTTTGTGGTTGGCTCAAAGTTTGAATTTACAAGAAAGACGCGCCAACCAAGATGCCCAAGCTATTCTGGGGACTACTGTTGGGGGATAATAACCCGGCAGGCCCATGCAGAGGGACAAAGACCTGGCTGACGCAAGTTTACGCGAGACCTGGTAATATGGAAATAGGCCAGGTGCAATTGATGGGCCAGCGATCGTAGTGATAACTTGGCTCGTGGAATGAAGGTTCTAGAAGACCCGAAAGGCGGTGCGAAGCACGGAATCCAAGACTTGAAGGGCACGAAGAGGGGTTTAGGGTTGCGTGTAGACTCCGAGTTGGGCTCTGGCCGGATCTTGTAAGGAAAGCCAGGAAACCTGGTATTATATAAACCGGTCCTGATGGCATAGATAACAGATTGAGAGAGACGAGAAGGATTCGAGTTATTCTAGTTATACGAGAGCTAGTATTTGTAACCCTAGATCAGAGTCTCGGCGACATTACAGCCCGAGCATCTAGATTATCAATTAGTGTCATCCTAGCTGGAAGTAAGCTATCATCTCCAATGGAGAGGCTGAACCAGGATAAATCTCGCGTCCAATCTGAGCTAAACCCTCTCCCAAACACCAGAGTCGAATTACCCCAACCTAAGTTACCTCGGGTAACATCTGCCGTGACTTTCCCACGACACGCGCCGCCCCATGGTGTGACTGCCTCCCTGGCTCCCTTCGAGTCCCCTTTGGACTCCGTGTACGTGACAGAAAAATATGGACTTCGGCTTTTGTTTTTCATTCAATTCCGAGAATATTTTCAGAACAACTTTTCTGAAATACAAAAACAGCAGAAAACAAGAACTGACACTATGGCATCTTGTCAATAGGTTAGTCCCAGAAAATGCATAAAAATGCTATGAAGTGTTTAGAAAACATGTAGCAATTGGCATAATATCTACATGGAACATCAGAAATTATAGATACGTTGGATATGTATCACTAGTGCATCTGCGTTATTGTATAGCTATATCAAACGCAATCACAATGCTAAAATTAGTATTTAGGTTTAGGTGCTAACCTCTTAGAAAACTCAATAGAAGAGGCGACACCAAGTCTTCACCAATCGTGGAGAAAATAGGGATAAAATCGAGCTTGGTGGTGAAAAACAGAGGAGACTGGTTATTTTTTCTTTTCCAGAATAAGTGTGATCAGTCTTCATTGAATCAATTCGTCTCAGATATGATCGGAGTTGCGTTCCGGCCGGCGGCCATCCGCGGATGTACATGGGATACATGGAGGAGGATCCATGGCTCCGACGCGCACGTTCATTGCTGGCATGCATTAGGCGGGATCTGATCTAACCCCACGTGCATGTGCATGGGTGATGGAATGTAGACACACGTTCGTTGGGAGACCCCAAGAGGAAGGTATGAAGAGTACAACACCAAGATTTCCCTCTGAAAGAAACCAAGGTTTAATCAGACCAATAGGAGAAACAAATCACTTATGAAGGTTGATGACAGTTGATGTTGGCAGAGTGCAGTAGTAGGCTCAGCATCAATGTGGAATCTGCACACACAACACAACCAAGATACTTTGCCCCAACGAAACAGTGAGGTTGTCAATCTCACCGGTTTTACCGAACACAAAGGATTACGTATAGTGTGGAAAATGATGTTTGTTTGCAGTAAATGATAAGAGAATAGTGTTTGCAGTAAGTTGTATTATCAGTGTAAAAGAATGAACCGGGGTCCACAGTTCACTAGTGGTGTCTCTTCAAAACAGATAAATAACATGTTAGGTGAACAAATTACAGCTGGGCAATTGACGGACATAGAGGCTACAATGTAATGCATATGCATGACATGATGATCACTATGAGATTCATTTGGGCGTTACACCATGTTACATAGACAATAATCCAACTGCATATTTTGCTAATAATCCACCCTCAGGACGTCATCCGAGCAAACTTTGGGTATTAAGTTGTAAGGAACATATTATTGCATTAAGTAAAGTGCGTAATGTAAACAATAAAATTATCCTTAGACAAAGCATTGTTGTTTTAACACTAGTGGCAAAAACACATCAACAATCTTAAAAGTTACTGCCACTCTCCCAGATTACTGGAGGGATGAACCCACTATCGAGCATAAATATTCCCTCTTGGAGTTACAAACATCAACTTGGCCAGAGCATCCACTAGTAACGGAGAGCATGCAGGATCACAAATAACATATAAAAGATAGATCTATAATCAACATAGCATTCAATATTCATCGGATCAAAGCAAACACAACATGTAGCATTACAATAAGATGATCTTGATCATGTTAGACAGCTCACAAATTCTAAACTAGATGGCACAAAAGGAGGAGAAGACAACCATCTAGCTACTGCTATAGACCCGTAGTCCAAGGATGAACTACTCACGCATCACTCCGGAGGCAGGCATTGTGATGTAGAGACCTTAGATGATGATTTCCCCTCTCAGCAGCGTGCCGGGGAGAGTTTTAGAACCCTCCTGAACTAGGTTTGACAACGACGGCGGCTACAGAAATTTTCGTGGATGGAGGCTCAGGTGTTTAGGGTTTTCCCGATGATATCAATATATAGGCGAAAGGACGATATCGGTGGCCTCCCGAGGGGCCCACATCACCTGGTGGAGCGGCCAAGGGGCACGCCACCATATGATGTGGCCGTCTCGGAGCCCTCCTCCGGGTATCCTCCGGACTCCATGTAGGTGACAGAAAAATAGGACCCTGGGTTTTTGTTTCGTCCAATTCCGAGAATATCTTCAGAGCAAGTTTTCTGAAACAAAAAACAACAGAAAACAGGAACTAGCACTATGGAATCTTGTTAATAGGTTAGTCCCAAAACATGTAGCAATTGGCATAATATCAATATGGAACATCAGAAATTATAGATACGCTGGAGACGTATCAATGGCAAGGATGCATCAAGCCTAGCATACAAGTGCTTGATGGATTGCCGCCAAGATATGAATCCAGCTCCGACATCCAGATCTGATTGCCGGCGACCGGCCAGATCGGTAGGTCGTGAAGCAGGAAGGCGGTCACAATATCGTGAGGCGGGTGATCGATTATCGTAGCGGCCAGATGTTGATGGTATCGCTGGTTATGTGCCACTGGATCATATGGGTCGCTGGGTGCCAAGCCGTCCACGGATAAGCATCTGTTCTACACGACGCCGTGCAACCGAAGTGAGTTTGTAGGTGCCAACTGTGTCGATGGTGTTGCTGGGAATCTACTAGCGCAACATATGGCCCGTCGGGCACCAAGAGTGATCGCACCAACTACGGGCTCGAGAGCGGCGATTAATGGTAGGTATTGCTTCGTGGGGTCAGTGTGGCAAAGCTCCTCGACAAGATCTCCATGCCGGCAATCAGCCTACTGTGCCATTATCGCCAGCCATACTTGTGATGTCATACTCAGATTTGTCGGCACCATGAGGTACATCATGGAATTTTAGCCGCGATTGTCGTGGGGCTGACAATGATGCGAATTTTAAGATGGTTGTGCCGGATGACCAATGGATCTCGGTGTCTCATGTTGAGTTCGAGATTTCAAGTGATGACCTTGTTGAGTTTGTATGTGGTGAAGATAGTGGATTAGATGATCGGTGTTTTGCAGCAGTCTCGACAAGTGGAGGCCACACCACATGGAGACTTCTTCTTGGGCACAAAGTCTCAACTTTCCGGCTGAAAACTCTAGGTCTGACCTTCACTGGTTGTATCTGGCAATGGCGAATCTCAATTCGTCTTCTTGTTGAAGGCATTGCTCGAAACTAAGTTGGACTTTGTTCGGGGTGAAAACCCATGATCTATAATCAGGCGACGACCGTGTTTGTGCATAGTTCACTTGTTGAAGGCGTCGTTCTTGGAGAACCCTTTTTGCAGTTCCAGTGTAGCCTCTGATTGTGGTAGTTCTGTTGCTTCACTGATCAGGTCATCTTTTTTTATTTTTTTATTTTGGTTGTGTGCATCCTTAATGTCTTGATTAGCTTTTGACATTATGTTGTTGCAGAGGCTGGGTGTAATTATTATCCTCTTTGTATTAATATACTCCCATTATTAAAAAAAACCCGTTTTTTCACGTCCTTTCAGAATGGTTTGAGTTCTATAACTAATTAGATGTTGAAATGTGTCTTTCAGATTGCTTTGAGTTTTATAACTAACTGGATGTGAAAAGGTGTCTGCTGCCGAAATTAAGAAACCTGCCTATTTATTTGACTAGGGTACGGGGAGGAAATCAGTATGGGGACCAAACTGGTTGGCGAGCCGGTGCCATCGCTATTCATTTTCGCCGCTGTTGCTGGTGACCGTCTGCTGTCCCCATTCACTTCTCAACCGTGTATATGCTGTTGGTACTGTAGTATTAGTAGAGAAATGTTGTGTTTGTGCCTTGGGAAAGACCAAACACGTGACGCAGAAAAGAAAGGAAACAAATGTCCGACGCTCTCCTCTTCCAGCCGCTGGCCGTTCTTGGCGCCGTCTACGTCGCCACCCTCGCCTTCCGCATCCTAGCCCACCTCGCCGTCCTGCTGCGCCGCCCCATCGACCTGCGCCGTCGCTACGGCGCCTGGGCCGTGGTCACCGGCCCAACCTCGGGCATCGGCCGCTCCATCGCCCTCGAGCTCGCGCGTCTCGGCCTCAACATCGTCCTCGTCGGCCGCGACCCCGCTAAGCTCCGCGCCATCTCCAAGGCCATCTCGGCAACCCACGCCGTGGAGACCAAGACCGTTATCGTCGACCTCGCCCTCGTCACCACTTCCGAGGGCGACGATGGCATGCAGCTGCTGAAGGAGGCCGTGGATGGGGTGGACGTCGGCGTGCTGGTGAACAACGCCGCCGTGGCCACGCCGCACGCGGTGCACCTGCACGAGGCCGACGTGGAGGCGTGGGCGCGGATGCTACGGGTGAACCTGTGGGCGCTGACGGAGGTGACCGCCGCAGTGCTGCCGGGGATGGTGGAGCGGGGGCGGGGAGCTGTGGTGAACATCGGTTCCACTGCCGGCTGCATCGAGGCCGTCCCACCGTTCCCACTCTATGCCGTCTACACCGCCTCCAAAGGGTACGGCTCCATCGGTTTGCCTAGACATGTCTGCGGTACTTCGTCCGTTACATAATTTTTATCGTGGTTTTAGTTTAAATTTGAACTAAACTCGGGACAAGAATGACCAAGCGGAAAGAGTACCAGGCTCCACCTTCCTTCTATTTTTTAATATAAAATTTCTTTTATATATATTTTGGAGTTAAATCTCAGGTACATTGCCCAGTTCTCACGGAGCCTCTACGTCGAGTACAGAAGCAAAGGGATCGACGTGCAGTGCCAGGTCATCTTTTCTTTAGGCAACGAAGAATGATATTAAGAATACTACTACTAGCTAGTAGCTGCATACAGTATATAGCCAAAGCTTAACATAAATCACTGTGCTAATGTGTATTGTGCAGGCCCCTATGTTCGTGGAGACCAACATGACCTCCGACATAACGGCCCGCGGCAGGCTCCTGTCAAAAACGATGGTGTTGCCGGACACCTATGCCGGCGCGGCGGCGCGCTGGATCGGACATGGCCCACTCTGCATCCCTAACCTGGGCCACCGGCTCCAGTGGTACCTCTCCTGCGTCACTCCCGACTGGCTCATCCGCGCATGCCTCAATGAGGACCTTCGCCAGAGGGCCCTCTTCTACCGGCAGGACGAACGCCGATCTGTCAGCCCGCAAACAAAGTTGGCTGGATTTAACTAAGTCCCAGATGACTCTATAAAAAAGTGTTCCAACGTGCATGTCTAAAAATATTCTAGTGGAAAAAATGTACTATTTGTTCTTGAGTTAAAAAATGTAAATTGTCTGCACGAATCTCAACATTGAGTCGGCGATTTTATTAGGGCAGGAGAGGGTGAAGGTTGGTAGATTGATAGCTGCTCTAGCCTAGCTATTTGTTTTTCGCCTGTTCGTTGAGATGGATGGATCCTTCAAGCTGCTTGCTAGCTCTTTTTTCTTTGAAAGCTTATTATAAGTACGTCCCCTATGCGCCGCTTGTAGCGAGCGGTATAATCAGATCGCCCTCGTGAGAATTCAAGTGGGCCGGCCCACGAGCGCTTGATTTTTAAAGAAAAGAAGAAAATAATGTGCAGCAAGTTTCGAACCTGGAAGCTACGGATCGGGTAGGACGACGCAAGCCACTAGTGGAAAAAGTTTTGAACCTGGAAGCTACGGATCGGGTAGGACGACGCAAGCCACTAGGCTATAGTAGCTTTTTGTGTACATTTTTCATTTTAACCTTTTTATTGCATCTATTTTTCTATTTTCATTTTTCTTTATATTCTTTCTGGTTTTCTGTTTTTTTTTGTCACCGAATTTTTTTGTTCACAATTTTTTTTGGTTCAAACTAAAAAATGTTCAAAACTTTTTAAATTTGAAAATTGTTCGGATAAAAAATGTTAAAATGAAAAAGCATATTCGGATTAAAATTTTGTTCAATTTTAAGAATTGTTCGTATGCAACATTTTGAAATCGTTAAAAAACTTCATGTTTCAACATTTTTCTTAAAATATGAATGATTTTTTATTTTGAACAATTTTTAAATTTGAACAGTTTTTAAAAAATATAAAGATTTCAAACATGAACAAATGTTGCATATGAAAAAATATGAAAATTGAAAAAATTATTAATCTGAACGGTTTTTTCATTTGAACATTTTTTATCCGAACAATATTCAAATTTAAAAAAATATAAATTTGATTTTTAAAGTTTGAACATTTTCCAGTTTGAAGCCAAAAATAATCTATGCACAAAATTTCAGTGAAAGAAAACAGAAACAGAAAAGTAAATAGGAAGAAAATGAAACCAGAAAAAAAGTCGTATTAAAAATGGTTAAAACCAAAACCTGTACAAGAAACACTGCATGGCCCAGTGGCTGTACCGCCTGTACCGATGCCCAGATCTTAGGTTCGAGCCCTGCTTCTTCCATCCAATTTTCTCCTTTTCCATTTATTAGAAGCATTATTGAGCTGGCCCGATTAGAAATTTATGCTTCCATCCAATTTTCTACTTTTTCCATTTATTAGAAGCACTATTGAGCTGGCCCGATTAGAAATTTACGTGGGCAAATCCTCGTTAGTACTCGCAATAGGCGATATATAGTGGTTGCCCTCGTATGTGCATGCTTCGTACGAACCCTCATCAACGCCTTACATTTGGGGACAGGCCCACGCACGAGTAGCTTGTATAAAGCTCGTAGTACCTTGCATCGGGCTTGTACTTGTAAGCCACACCATGCTGAGCCCTGCTTCTTCCATCCAATTTTCTCTTTTTCCATTTATTAGAAGCACTATTGAGCTGGCCCGGTTAGAAATTTACGTGGACAAGTCCTCGTTAGTACTCGCGATAGACGATATATAGTGGTTGCGCTCGTATGTGCATGCTTGGTACGAACCCTCATCAACGCCTTACATTTGGGGACATGCCCACGCACGAGTAGCTTGTATAAAGCTTGTAGTACATTGCATCGGGCTTGTATTTGTAAGCCACACCATGCTAGATGGGCTGTAGATGTTGAGGTGCGACCCATTACAGGAGAGATACAATACAGACGTGCGGCCCATGGAATTCCACCAGAAAGTGTTTCGGCCTGATGCCAATTTAAAAAATAAAATCTTTTTAACAAAAATGAGAAGAAAAAAATAAAAGTGTCCACAAATGGCAATTTTTTTAAAAAAAATTCCAAGGAAATCACACTTATATGTTATTACTGTTAAAATGGGAAATAAATCACAACTCACAATATGACTCCACGGGAAGTTTCAAATTTTAAAAATTTCCGTCATATTTTTATTCGAAATTTGGTCAACCCCCGGACAAAATCATTCAAACCTAGGGACTTAATATTTCGACAATCTATGTGTATGTTGCATAGAATTCAATTTATGTACTCTAAAATTAGTTTTATCAAATTTCCCAGCCAAACTAGAACACATCATGTAGTTCAAATTTGAAATACTCTCGGGAAAAATGGCACGAAGTTGAATAAATTATTAATGCTTTGGAATTGGCTATCCAATATGGTATATATATATATATATATATATATATAGGGAAACTCTATTAGACACCTGGGTGTAGAATAACTTATTATGCACCTGGTCGATATACCGAGCCAGACCAGGTCCAATTCACCGAACCTGTTGGGGTAGAACCCAGTTTATAGAGCGTCCCATCACCTAACGTAATTTTCATTTTTTGTTTCTTTCCTGGACGGTTTCTATCCTTTCGGTCTACGGAGCTAGCCCACCTTCATCACAATCCGGTTCATGCGTGCGGTGCGGTTCGGGAATTTCCACGGGCCGAGGCAGGGTGCGGCCGGCGAGCATACTCGGCCAGCAGCCTGTGTCCGCGGCGGTGCTGTCGTGGTCGGCGGTTGAGCAGGGCCTTGCCGGGCGGCGGTACGCGGCGGCCGGCATCGCATTGGCCGTCCGTGATGAGTTCCCCTGACCTAGGGGCTGCGCTGCGCCAAGGCTACGCCGTCTTCGGCAGCCGTTACCGGGGCGGAGGCGGAAGCCAGTCACTCTTGATCTGGTTGATCGATTCCACTCCTGAGTCTGCAACCTTTCGCTCACGTCGCCGGCCACATCGCTGATCTTCCGGCCCCCGCCAAAGAGGTCGGTCCGTGCTGATTACGTGTTCTTTCTCGGATCGAGGTGGACGAGGGCGCTCCGACGCCGACATGCCTTCCACCGTACTGGTCATCCATGGATGGCCCCTGCACGCTCTGCTCACCTCGTCGCACAAAAGGTCCATCTCGCTTTCTCCATCTGCCTGACCAGTTGTGTTTCCTGTCAGCATCAGCTTGTGTATGGGATTCGATCTTGATATTTGATCAATTTATTTGCAGCCTTGGTTGGGAGGATGTCCAGTGCGCCTCTCCGGCCGTCCTCCGCGGGTCGAGTGCGCACTGCCCTGAATCGCCTCTGTCTGGGCTCTGCCATCGAGCTCCTGCTGTTGCCTGTTGGGTTCCAACAGTCCATGCCTGGAACGCTGCCGAGTAGCTCCAGCAACCAAACGACCAGTTCATGTTGCCGCCATCCTCGCCTCGTGCGGTCGTGCCCATAACATATCCATGGTAAGCTCACTTCACATCTTCTTCTGTTCAGGCTTTGAGTTTTGTAATCCATCAACCTATGAGCATCCCTTGGCTCCCACAACTCTCCGATCTGCTGGTCAACTAATTTTGTTACTTTTCATTTATACATGGTTGGATGTGCTTGGGTTTCTTAGGCTTCTCCTGTAGCTTCATGTTTAGTTTTAGAACCGGTAAACAACTAAGATGGATAATACTTTGTGCATAAAAAAACTTATAAGATCCCTCGAGATAACATACAAAAGATTAGTCAATGGTTCATGTAGTCTTGAAGACATGTTATACATAAGTGGGAGATAATCGTAGAGAGCTAGTTTGCTGCCAAAACGACAACATAATTCTGAATATACTTACCACCATTTTCAGTTCGGATTATGTTTTTTTTATAAAAGCCGTGTGCATCACTCTGATGCAAAGGCTGGGTTTACTTTTCAAAAAAAAAAGTTCTTGGTTTGGAATTTGTTATGCCTAAGAGTTAAGATTGTTAGTAATTTATTTCTCACATAACCTCCCTGCCCCTCCTCTATTTGATTGTGGTAAAAATGGATAACACGACTAATAAACACGTCCATCTATATGCATTTGGGAGTATTAATTTCATATTGACAATGGGTAATGTAATAAGTAGTAGGTTGATGTCCTTTTTTCTATTAATTAGTTGTCCAACCTCTGATGTGGACATGCTAATATGTGCATACCATTTTGTTGAAAAACTTTGTGTGGCATGATCTGGTGTACTAAGAAGGAACAAATGGAAAGTCCTACTTCCACCAAACAAAAATAACTCCATACTATCTGCTCATAGTAGTTTATTTGATTATACAATTTTCTCTATTTTTTTGGCTAGATTTTGTATCCCTCTATGTGAGACCTGTTTGTTCCCGTTGGTATTACTTTTCATGTAGTTGACATAAGATTACTTACCATCATGGGTTATACTTAATTTATTGTGCAATTGACTGACGAATATGTCCTGGATATTTTTGTTGTCTGCACATTCGGCAATACAAAATAGAGGAATAGCGGCACAGTAAGCAGGGCGTGTTGCAGGCAGATGGTAGCTGAGAGGGAATTGCGAGAGGCATCAGCATGATCACGGTCGAGCAACAAAGAGGGTGGTGGTTGTCGGTGGTGCCGCGGCATTAGCATTGGGCAGTGCAGCCTGTTGTGGCAAGTCAATTCTTTGGCTACTGAAAAGGAGCACAAAAGGTACTGACTCGGTAAGAAATGATTGTTAGTCATGAGTGGTTTTTTTTCCAAGAGCTAGATTTATCTAAAATTAATTTTTCCGTTTAGTACTGATGTTGCACATATCATGTGTTCGTATTTTCCTCATGGAATTTTTGGGGAGAAAATGATCCTAATTAGTTGCAATTGTTATCTTACTTACTAGGTTCCAATGTACTTTGCTTCTGTATTAGAATTTCATATCAAAATGTAGAGCATATATAGTGTTCCTCCCATTTTATAACACATTGCTCAGAATTTTTTCTTTCAGTCGGAGTTTTTTTTTTTTTGCGAAAACGCAAAAGCTTTGCGTTTCATTATATTGATAGAAAGAGTTTAAATGTACAAGCCTACGGGAAGGCCACCCCACCGATACAACTCGACCCAAAGCACAGAGAATCTAGCCTAGGGTAGGAGCAGACCGAGCCCTTTTGCCCCCGCTTGAACCCAGTCGCGGGCTTCAGTCGGAGATATGGTCTCGCTTTCAACCTCGTTAATGTCCTGTATGGTGTACAATGCAATATTTTTTACTATATAAATCTCTTGTCGCTCTCTGTTGGCTGCCCACCTCCTGCTGTTCCTCGCTGGTGCCGCAACCTTCTGATCCGCCCCTGCTCTAGCGACGAGCCTATGCCTGGTCCGACTACCTCACGTCCTTGATTAGCTTGCTAACTAGCCGCCCGCTTCCAATTGATTTGCTTGCTAGCTAGACTCCCGTTGCTGATTGGTTTGTTTGCCATACCTAGCTTAGTTTGGTAGTCACATAGTAGCTGTACCGGGCTCCTTTTCCCCAATATCATGTGACCCTGGATGCATTGTGGTTTAGAGGACAGTTGTTTACCAAGTTATTATGGAACACGCATACATCAAGGAACTACATTTTTGTAGTTCACAATAGTATGTTTTCCTTTTGTGGCAATCTTTTTGACAAAACTACTTCACTTATGTATGCATTGCGCGCAGCGGATGACTTTGGCGCAAGACAAAACGGTATACCGAGAGAACATATGTTGGCTGTGATGCTATTTCGACTTCGTAGATTGTCTTTTGAAGTGGGTATATGTATAAATGAAGGGGTATGCTTTCTTCGTTGTCTTGAACAATTTTAACAGCGGTTTCGGTTTGGGCGAGATGGCATGTCGAAGGTTATTTTGGAGCAGATTGCTTTCCCAATTTCCAGTAGTTACATCCCTATTGATAATTCAAGTTTCAGTTGATCTTTTGCTTATTGGTTGGTAAGCTATCTAACCTTGTGTTTACATGTATCGAATTTCCAGTTTGACCGTGGAAAAAGCATGAAGGCAGCACCATTGCCTCACCCTACAATGTGTCTTCGTTGGGGGACCGGAACACCGACGAACTCTTCTGACAGGTGCTAGAAATGCAGTGCAGCGGTGGATACTGAAGCTTCTGTCTGCACGCATGGGCTCTCACGGTGACTCCAATAACAGGGCCTTTGTATAAAAAATCAGCCTCCTTGACAATTCTCTCAGATTCTTGCTTCCTGTGGAATAGCTAGCTATAACAAAGTTTGAGAGGGAAATTCTTGTGATGGCCATTATTTAAATATTGGAAAGAAACGATGTGATTCTAGTCAATTGCAGGGAGAGAAGTAGGGAGCTAGCATGCAAAACACTAACATGATTTGTGTTGGTCAGGTGTGTTCTTTCTCGGGATTTCTTAGCTAGGAGAGGAATCAGTGGTGATTGATCGGAAGTAAACTGTAACTAGTTGCACTTGCCTTTCTTTAGATATGCTTTTCCTCTTTTAGGAAAGCCACATTGTACCTGAGTGAAAATTATGGTCTGTGCTGCAGAATTGTTACGCCCCAAACAACTGATCAGTTTAGCTAGTACCGAATCCTTTGTTGAACAATATAACAGGATATGTTTCCCCAAATATATAATTCCCTTTCCGAGCAACTTAGCAAATCGGGTTGTTATTTTGGTTGCAATAAACTTATGCTGATGTAATCATGCGATTGAAATTTAGCTCACATGCATAGCTTAGAAAAAATCACGACAGGTGTAAGACACATGCATTCCTCGTGGTGTAAATATACATATACAATCTTAGGTGACATGTAAGGTGACTCCGATGGATTCCCCGCTGGTTCAGACCGTAAATTTACCCCACATGCACAACATATCTGGAGCGGAACAGGCAAGACGCGTGGGGTGGGCCAGGAGCAAAATAAGTTCAGACCATAAAATTACCTCACATGCGGAAATGAAACAGTCGAGGCGCGTGGGATGTTCGGACCATAAATTACATCACATGCACGGAACGAAACAGACGAGGCGCGTGGATGTGCTGGGTGCAGAATAATATTTTGCTCCCTGGGAGTCAAATAGCGCGACCGTATATATATATATATATATATATATATATATATATATATATATATATATATATATAACTAGAGCCTCTCCCGCTATAAGTCCTCAAGAAAAAAGGTTAACTTTGCATGAAAGTTGGATAGATTTTGCACCATATTACTCCCTCCTTATCAAAATGTAAGATGTTTTAGATTTTCCTAAACAAAATGTATCTAGACATGATTTAGTGTAAGATGCATATGAATCTATACACTAAAACATGTCTAGAAAAACTAAAACATCTTACATTTTGATATGGAGGGAGTATTTTTGTAATAACAATTAAAAATGGCAAATAGAAAATAAAAATAATATTTTGTCAATCGTAGAAAACAAATCTCTAGTCCCAGGTTGTAATGCAATCCGGGATTAGTCAACCGGGACTACAGGCCCCCCTTTTGTCCCTCCGGACCAGAAACCGCGACTAGAGGGCAGCCCCCGGGGCGCTACCGGGGCATTGTCGTGGGTGCTAATACAATCCGGGATTAGATAATTTTTTTTCTTTTTTATTTTCCGATTTTCCTATTCATTTAGTCTCTATTATTTCTATCTCTAATCATTCTCCCTTAGTCTTAATTTTTTTAACTCTAATCACTCTTTTTTCACTTTGAAAAGACACATACTAGTAGGTCACCCATCCTCAGAGTACTTCACTCTCGGCACGTTTAACTTCTGGGTTCCTTCCCTCTCAGCTTCCAAGTAACAAATCATATTTTACTAACAATAATATGATGTCAATCATGTTAACCTTTGAACTATGATGTAGCACGTATTTATTTTGTGAATCCAAAAAATTATTTAGTTAAAAAAAATCTTGAATTCAAATAATCATTAATGTATTTAAATAATAATTAATTTTGTTGCTTTTTTAATATTGAATATCCGTAAAATCAAAAATTGGCAAATGATATTGTCTAAGTAGATTATAAAAATTAGAGAACTTCAAATATATATGCTCGACCTTCCATAATATATTTTCCATCATTATATATAGATCGTTATGTATAAAATTTACTCCAAATTGTTAGTCATTTCATCATATCTTCTGATAGATTTTTTTTCTCCTACTCCACATTTAAACATAGCTCGGGTGTCAAATTAAATTTTTGAAATTTCATCACATATACATTAATTGCTTTATTAAGCTTGCTCAGATCATATATAATTAAACAAGGACATAATTAATATAGGTATAATATATAGTACTATATAAATTCTTCTAGGGAATATAAATATAGATATTATTAAACATCATGTCATGAGAGGATCGACACCAAGCAGTATATATATATATATATATATATATATATATATATATATATTTATATATGTATCAAATACCGTACATTTTAGGTATGTAGACAGCATGAATACCTCGGCTATTTATACCTTACGTATGTTGTACGTATATGTAATCATAGGTATGCACATAGTGGGTATACATAGCAAAAAAGTATACATATACATATAGGTACATATACGTAACTGTTAGGTACGCGTACATTAAGGTATAAGTATTGTAGGTATCACTAGTGGAAACAACCCCTTTCGTCCAGGGGGCCAGGGGGCATCTGTCCCGGTCGCACAAAAACCCGGGACAAATGCTATGCATTGGTCCCGGTTCGGTTGCCCGAGTCAGCAGAAACCACCTGGGGGCATCTGTCCCGGTTCGTGGGGAGGCATTGGTCCCGGTTTGTGGCACGACCCGGGACCAATACCTAGCCACAGGCCACGTGGCACGCGCATGGGCATTGGTCCCGGTTTGTGGCACGAACCGGGACCAATACCTAGCCACAGACCCACAAATAGTCTTTTTATCCACCCCATTCAACCAATTTCCAAACGCATTTGTAATATTGGTTGAAGATATTTTCTCTCCAAAATCAGAAATACAAGCTAAACCTAAGTAGAAGACCTCTGCTGGTGGTAGAAGAAGCTGCGCTTAATGTCCGGCCACGATATTCGTCTCCGTTGCAACTCCCAACAAAAACAGCATTCACATTAGGCGGCTGCGTTAATGTCCAACCACTCTCTACCCTCCTCTTTTTGAAGGTCGACCGTCCACACATTTCAGAAACGAAGCGCCAGTATCTTCCTATTGCCGCTCTGTGACTCGCACCTGCCGGCGGCCACATGAGGTCAGGCATCGACGCCGCAAAGTATGCATTCATTAGGAGGGGACATGCATTTCGATAGATAAACAAGGCACAATACACATAATGGCAAGATTGGATCTAAATCTAAACAGAGAGCATAGATCTAAATAAACAAGGCAGTACATAATGGCAAAAGTGCATCGATCTACTAGTCATACTCCTGCCTAGGCCTATAGTACATGTACTCGTAGTCGTCGTAGTCGCCGCCGCCGTCGTCGTCACTATCGTCTGACGGTGCTCTGCACTCCCTCGGAGGATCACGACTCCAGGACTGGGCCTGAGGGTAGCGCAGGCGGGGGATATCGCCGGCCCTGATGTAGTCCATGACGCTCTGTAGAGTCCGGCCGGACCACCATAGCCGACGACCGGCCTCGTGAAAGTTCCCAGGAGGCAGACCGTCCTCCTCATACCTGGCGAGCGCCCTCTCACGCCGATTGATGAAGAAGGCATCCCAAGTATGCTGGTTATCGGGATGCCAACTGGGATTCCTCCGCTGCTCCGGCGTGAGCTCGTGGTAGTAGTGTGGTTCGTGATGGCCGCCCGACGCGCCACACCTTGAGGAAGAGGAGGGACCGGCACTCCTCCGGCGCTCAGCATCCAACCGGCGGGAACGTTGTAGCCGCACGGGCAGGGGTAGTTCGAGGCGGAAAGTGCCTCCGCCTGGATGAATGTTAGAGTGGGTACGGTAGAAGCCATGAGAGAGTGGTGAGTTTGTATGTGTTTATGCCAATGGTGTGGCAATGCATACATATATATAGCGAGAAGAAAACATCGATCCCTTTAGTCCCGGTTGGGGACACCAACCGGGACTAAATGGGTTAGGGTTCCATTGGGAAACGGATCATCCCTTTAGTCCCGGTTGGGGAAACCAACCGGGACTAAATGGGAATTAGGGTTTCGTTTGGACCAATCAGATAGAATCACACGGATCGTGTGTTTCTTTCAAGCGCTCGTGAGTCGTTGGATCCGGGTGTGTTTTTTTCGAGCTGTTGTGAGCCGTTCGATCAGAGCTACTGTGTGTTTCTTTCGAGCTGCTGTGAGCCGTTGGATGAGGTGTTTCTTAACCGTTGGATCAAAACCCTAGCTCAATACTTTTTGAGCCAGAGGACCCTATATATAGCCCAGCTTCATACACCCCGGTCAGTTCATCTCTCAAATACAAAACATCCGGATTCGCCATCATACGTCCAACCGTGCATTTGGTATGCATATATGCACCCAGTAGCCACGGTTGGGCTGTGTGATGGCGATACCGTTTGTTTTGTTCTACACCCCCTTTAAGGTTGATACATCATATATTCAGTTCATCGAGCAAATACAAAACATCCGGATTCGACATCATACGTCCTGCCGTGCATTTGGGTCAGTGTTTAACACATTCTTCCCCCTTTAACACATTCATCCATGCATGCTTGGGTCAGTGTTCACTTTGAGCTCGGGTAGTAATGTGCACGGGAACATCACCACGGCTTCCGCGGCGTCCCCCAAGATGAAAAAAAAAATTATTATTCATCTGCTAGATAAACAACTTCCATATTTGCCAATAACCACTTTTTTTTTGGAGTAGACTTCTATATTACATTCAGATTTTTGTTTGATCGGACTGGTTCTCCGTCAGGTAGTGAGAAGTAATGAAGCTCGATCTTTTTCCATTGCCCAGCGCCATATTTCTCAACACCCTTGGCTAGCTTAATCACTTTCGTCCTATGTCCAGTGCTTGTCATCTTTCCTATATTGACCTCCCTGCCGAAGGCACATTCTGTAAGTATCGCCATGGCTTGGGCTCTTCCATGAAGTGGTAATTTTCGACCTGTAGAATACAAATGAAGTATCGGTTGATATTATGTTTCTGATGACGATTGTGCAGATGGTTGGATGGTTTATAGGAGTTTCGTGCATTACAGATCCTAATACACCGGTTTGTAAATGCATGGTGGCTACCAGCATAAGGGAGATAGTTGATCAAGGAAGAAAATGGTAATAGTTTTATATTTCTTATTATTACCTGGCTAGGAAGAGGAATAGTAGATGGAGGCCAATCAAGAGGATCAGCCAGTATGTTTGCCCAAATCTGAGCTTCATCCGCTGGCTTCATTGTATGCTTGGCTCAGTGAGGAGCTACCACCTGTTCAATGAATGTGCAAAACTGAGTGCAGGGCTAAAATAAGTGTTCCGTATTCATTCGACAATACACACGACAGTACATGGTAAATCTTAAATATATGTGCAGAACAGAATGCTTACCGCATCCCCCTCGGTATTCGTTTGTTTTCTCTTTTTAATAAAAGAATTTGTATTCCGACAACACTGCTTTTAATGTAATTATTACTAATTTTAAAACAATATAAGATATTTATATTTAGATTAAGTGTAAATAGTGAAATAGTTAATAGTTAGAATAGTTAGAATAATTATTTAGGAAAACAGAAAACGGATTTGAATTATTTACGCAATTTCAAACAATTTTAATGTTGTAATTTTTTCGTAATTTGAAAGTATGTAGAAGTTATTCACTTACATATTTAAGATATTCAAAATTTGGCGCTAAAAAACAATTGGCGCCGGCCCACTGGTTCTGGCGCGGGCGTCCAGCCGGGCCCTTCCGTCCGGTTGTTGCCACCAACCGGACGAAGGGTCTTTCGTCCCGGTTGGTGGCACCAACCGGACGGAAGGGTCTTTCGTCCCGGTTGTTGCCACCAACCGGGACGAAAGGGTCAGGATATAAACACGTCACCGCTTCTTTCAGTTCCAGACCGCGCGCAGGGACCAAATCGACGCCGCCAGGCTGCCCAATTTTTCCGTCCCCCCGCGCCGCCCCTTACCCCGTCGGCATCCGCGCCGCCCCTCGCCCCGTCGGCATCCTCCTCTGTGGCGCCGCTCCCGACTCCGTCGAGCGCACCCACCCCCCCAGCGCCCTCTCCCGTTCGCCTCGGCCGCGCGCCGCCCCCTAGGTCCCGTCGCTGCCGCGCCGCTGCCCCGCGCCGCCCTCGATCCCGTCGCTTCCCCGCGCCATCCTCCACGCCCCCGCGCCGCCGCTGCCCGCGCCGCCGCTGCCCCGCGCCGCCGGCCCGCCGCTGCCCCAAGAGGAGGTAAAAGGCCTGCCTCCATCTCGCCCTAATCTGGGGCCTTTTTTGTTTTTCTTCCTTTTTTTTACTTAATTACTGTTTTTTATTATTGTTAGAATTATTAGTTTACAAATGTTAGAAATTTTTTTTATGAATGTTAGAAATTTTAGATTAGACTTATTTACTTTAAATTTGTAGAATTTGATATAAAAAAATTTAAGAATGTTAGAGCATGTCTAACAGACCCTATATATATGGCCCAAAACCCGTTAATAACCGCTGATATATACGGGTTTGGGCTATACCCGGCCATCTAGCAGACCCGTAAATGGACCACCCCGAACGATTTTTTACAAGTTTGGGTAGGGGGCGGCCCGTCGACCCCTACATGTGCGGGTCGTGAGGGGATATAGAGGGCCAACCCTCTAGCTCGTGCGAGCTAGGGCGCGCTGAAGATCTTTTGAGAGTATGGACAGAGTTTACTTTGTCTAGAATAACAACAGCAATTAAAATTCAGATATGAAGAGGCATCCCTGATGCCCCTGTTAGAAGAGAGCAAATCAACACTAAAATGAAGAAAACAGATATTGCTTTTGTATGAATGTGTTGAAGAAGCAAAGACAGGACCAAAGGTTACCAAATTTGCTGGTAACCTTTGGTCCCGTCTTTGCTTCTTCAACACATTCATACAGCAGCATCTGTTTTCTTCGTTTTAGTGTTGCTTTGCTCTCCTCTAACACGGGCATTAGTCTGGTGAGTTACTAAAAAATCTTCTTTTTTGGGGTTTCCTCAAGTTTGTCCGAGTATTTTCACTGCCTCATTCTCTTTTGTTTTTCACCTGTTCCTGCCTGCTATACAGGTCATACCAGAGTGGTTTCTGAACTATTTTGGAGGAAAGATATCAGGAACTGTCAAATTACAAGCCCCTAATGGTATTGCATTTGATGTTGGAGAGTTATGGAACATGAACAGAACAATCCTCAAGTATGGGTTCCGCCCACCCATACTTGAGGATTGTTCTGTTCATGTTCTCCATAACTCCAACATCAAATGCAATACCATTAGGGGCTTGTAATTTGACAGTTCCTGGTATCTTTCCTCCAAATAGTTCAGAAACCACTCTGGTATGACCTGTAGCACGCAGGAACAAGTGAAAAACAAAAGAGAATGAGGCAGTGAAAATACTCGGACAAACTTGAGGAAACCCAAAAAAGAAGATTTTATAGTAACTCACCAGGCTATGCATGAAAATGTCCAAAACCCTGTACACGCGTTTTAGGGGGCGAAAACATAAGGGGTCTGTTAGACATGCTCTTAGGGGGCGAAAACATAAGGGGTCTGTTAGACATGCTCTTAGGGGGCGAAAACATAAGGGGTCCGTTAGACATGCTCTTAGAAATTTAAGAATGCTAGAAATGTTATCGTATGTTTAAATATTATTATGCATGTGCAATTTTAATGAATTGGATCTGAAATATATACTTACTCTTTTTGTATAGTATGGAGCCAAGAGACGAAGATGCCGAAAATATGATCGAGGGTTTAATCCGCGGGCCCGACGTAGAGCCTGATGTGAGCCAGTGGATGAACGACTCCGGTGAGGGAGATCCGGTGCTCACCCAGGGAGACGACTCCGATGAGGGAGAAGCCGACGGCTCCGATATGGGAGCAGCCGACGGCTCGGTGGAACCATACAAATTACAAACACCGGCTCCGAGGTGCATATATATATATGTTAATTAATGAAGCATCCGTTGTCTATATACATGTATTAACAGTCTTTATATTTTTAGCCATCCGGTTCAAATATATCAACCGGAAAAAAGACTAAACGAGGCGCAACAAAGAAGTTGAAAGATACAGAAAGATACAGGATCGACACGATCACAGCAGACGGCGCACCCGAGCTTCCCGCTGATGTTGCCCAAAAATTTGTGAAGCAATGCGGAGTGCTAGTTAGAGATCACATCCCGATCACTGTTAATGAGTGGAATGAGCCAAAAGATCCGCGGAAACAAGGAATTTCATATGTCGGCAAAATAGCCAAAGATCATCTTTTCTCAAAGATTTTGGCTAATTTCAACTTACCCGTGCCGGAGGTGGACGAGAATGAAGCGGATGTGACTGAGGCCGATGTTACTAAAATGAAACATGAGATACGGGAAAAGGTCAAAGCGTGGACCCTGAAAAAGATGGCCGAGCAATTCAAAAACTGGAAGAAAAGATTGAACCTTGATTATGTTAAGAAGAACAAGACTCCTGATTTCACTCAAGGGTATGAGAAAATAAAACCCGTATGGCCAGACTTCGTGAAGTACAAGCTGGCAGAGAATGAACTGGAAAGGACGAAAACAAATGAGAAAAACGCCGGCAAAAGGTATATCACCATGTTATGGGGCAAGGTGGCTACAAGGGTTCTAGTCCCAAGTGGGAGACATGGGAGAACAACCTGATTCAGCAGGGGATCACTCCCGAGCCGTTCTTGTGGGTCGAGCGGACAAGGTCATGGTTCTACGGGCATGGGGGCAGGTTGGACGCCGAATGAAAAGCAATATATAACCTAAGGCATAAAAAGAGTCATCCTCTACCCATAGAGAAGCTGAGAGACGCAATAAAGGACGTTAAAGATGGGAAGTTCGTGCCAGATAGAGAGAACGACGAGCTCACACGAGCCCTAGGGAATAAGGAACACGGAGGGCGTACACGAGGCACAAAAGGCACTCCTCGTGGAGTGTTGCGTTCGACTCACCAAAAAGTTATACCCAGATAGAAGTCGTCAACGTAAAAAGGACAAGGAGGCAGCTGAAGCAGAGAATCAGGCAAACTGGAGGCGTCAACTTGAAGAAATGGTAAGCTGACACAGGATGTAGCAAAGAAGCAGCAAGACCAAATTAACACACTTAGCCAGCAGATAGTGTCTACCGGCGCATCAGTACACATGCTAGAAGTTGAAGCTGAGGCTCCCGACGCCGCACATTCTGATCGCAAAAGCAGCATTGCGTCCACGCAGCTACCGGATGATGATGCAGCACCGATGATTTACCCGGTGGACGAGATCACGGAAATGACATCCTGTGAGCTCCACGTGAAGGTCGTCAATATAACCATCAAGGCGGCGGCCGGATATGTCTTACCGATTGGCAACGAACCAACTCACCATTGTCTCCCGGTTCCACGGGGCTACGCTGTTGTTGGGGTCGATGAAGTTGCCAACGGATTCGAGCGGGTAAAGCTTGATTTTCCTGAAGGTGAAGACGAAGAGTTGACTGAACTCGGAGAAGCCAAGAACTCGACCGTTCTATGGCTAAAGGAATGCATTGTGCTCACAAATCAGACGGCAAAGCCATCGAATTCTCGCATTTCTCCAGCGCAAAAGTCTCCAGCGCGGTCGTCTTCGCAACGCATGCCGTCTCCGGCGCGGTCGCCTACGCCGTGCACGTCTCCAGCGCGGTCGCCTACGCCGCCGCGTCAGCCCTCTCCGCCCACTAAGTTTCTGCCGAAAAGTAAAAAATCACCGAAACGTCAACGGTCACCCCTCCCGAAGGTACCAAAAGAGGTACCAAGTTACCTTACGACTATACTCCCGAGGAAACCCAGAAAATCGCAAAGGACGAATACGATGTGTGGAAATCAAAGCGGAAGGAGAAGCAAAAGCCAGATTTCCCTGAGACCGAAGAAGAGATAGAACGAGCTTGGAAAATGGTGAAACTCTTCATCAACCCGAGCCGAGTCTGTCATCTGACTATGACCGCTCTATTCTGAAGTCACACCAGGAAATGGTGCGGTCAACGAAGAGTAGTAGCGCAAGCGGGAAAAAGGGGAAATTAGTTGCTCAACTCGGAGAGCAGAAAAAACAATCCACGTCCCCGCTCAAAGTGATTTCCAATACCCATGTGGGGCCGAGCACTAATATTGCTGATGAGGATATTGATCCGGAGTTTATAACACTGTACGCAGACAAGGCAGCTGATGCGGGTTTGTCCATTGCTGAGTATATGCAAACAGTGAACTACTTCCCCGCAGCTGAATGTGCGTACAAATACGAGTCCGGGCAGCCTCTTGTCAAACCCGAGGAGATAAAAATCTACCAACGAAAATGCGAAGAGTGCATAATTGGTATATGCAAGCCGCTAATGAACCTGAGGACTGGCTATGTCTCAGCGTTAAGGACGAGCACTATGGAACTGGAAATGGAATTGTTATGATTCAATTGAGGAATTGTTTCAGTTATACCAGCAGCAGGCCCTCGACAAATCTATCCTTAGTGCCTATTGTCTGTAAGCACTTATTTCTCTAGCTCACCTCATTCAATTGCATATATTCATATATATATATATATATATATATATAGTACACTCATATATAATTGCAGAATGAAGATTCTCGAATGCAAAAGAGATGGAATCTATGATATTGGGTTCATTGATCCAAATATTATTTATGAAAAGACTCTTCGGCAATCTCCCAAGGATACAGAAAATAATATTCTGAGGGCAATAAGTGTGTTACTCTGTTGTAAACATTCTGTTTTCCTTACTCGATGTTCATTGTATAATTGATGAGTTCTGCGTGCGCAGCTTCCACTATATTCTGCTAATCTTCCAAATTGACAAAGGAAAAGTAATTGTAATGGACTCAAACGTAAACCCCTCTCAATGTGGGCTGACATGGAGGAAATGATCCAGCGGTAATTTCAATCTTTATTAATTTCAGTATTTATATATTGCAATATATCGACTACTTTGTTTCATTTTCGGATATCAAGTAATTACTAACTCTTTTTATTCTTTTTCTTTCTCGGGTAGGGTTTGGAAGAGGTTCATAAGGAAGTCTCCCGGTGAATGGGAAAAACAACTTACATTTGATGTTGTGCAAGTAAGTACTATCTAGATCCGTGCCCATCTCCATTATCATGCCTGGTTGATTATTATTTGATTGAAACAATCTTCTCGTATAGTGCTTGCAACAAGGAGACGGGAATAACTTGTGTGGATACTACGTTTGCGAGTTCATTCGTCAGACCACATCCCAAGGGCAGAAATTTAAAACAACTTCATGTACGTTAATAGTCAATTCTTCTTATTACTATCTATTTTAGTTACTTAGCTTCATATATTTTAGTGACCACTCTTCTTTATATTAGATCAAACGGCTTCGGGACGGTCTTCTACCTAGGGACCGCATACGAGCAATTCAGGAGGAAATTGCGGGCTTCTTAGATGCAGAGGTCATAAACGTACATGGAGAGTACCATGCCTCCGGTTGGAACTAAGTTTGATTTTGTAATACACTCCATCGGTCATGTAATATGATCGATATACTTTGCTTCTGTAATATAAGTGTTTCTTATTCTGCTTTATATACTTATTCACTCGTGCGATCCGGGGGCTCGGTGGAGGGTACACCGAGGCTCCTCTCTTCTCGAGGTCCGGGGAGGGGCCGCCAGGAGGTCTCGGGGACCAAAAAAACGGAAATTGTAAAGCCCTGCCGCGGCAGAGAAAAGGGCAAAAGCCCTGCCGCGGCAGAAGGGGCATGCATCCCGGGTCGTATTCAGAACCGGGACTAATAGCCCTGGCCAGGTTCCAGCGCTCGGGCCACGTGGTCAGCCCCATTTGTCCCGGGTCCTGCCACAACCGGGACCAATGGGGAGGGGTATTTGTCCCGGATGCCCCGTCCCGGTTGCACAACCGGGACAAAAGGGGGCCTACGAACCGGGACTAAAGCCCCTGTTTCCACTAGTGTATGTAAGGTACGTAGATACCTTAGGTATGTATACCCAAGAGTATATATACATCGTACATACCCAAGGTACAGGTATCTAAGGTATCCATAGTATAAACCTGTACAAATTGAACAGTATTTCGTACAGGAGCATGGGCACCATGGAGCATCTGTTAATTTAGCTATATATAGGTATATATATAGTGATGACACACACGCGGTACTAGTAATAATGGAACAAGGTGTGACACAGTGTCGCGAGAGGCTCCCATCTACTTGAGCTGCTCGTCCTTTGAATCCCAAACAGTAGGAGACCGGGGCACTAGTGACGTTGCCCATAGCCGAAGATACTGATAATACGGTACAACTCGTAGGCAATGTAACCATCGATGCTGCATAATCAATGCTGATCTGTTCAAGTGCGCTCTTCTCCCAAAAATTGTGCTGCCAACTGAGAAATCTTTCTTCATGTCACGGTATTTCTTGTCGATCAATGCGGCTGCCATATCAGCCATTGAAGTCCTTTCATACTTAAGCTGGAACAGGTCCTGGAGATCAATTTGCCACTGAGATGGTATCTCAATACCCCAGGTGTTCCTCATCTTCGACTTGTCATTTCTTATATCAACGCTAGCAAAACGTATGCCGCTGTTGACATGGTAATCTAGGAGTTCTGGAGAATTTTTGTCAGTACTGCAACAACAAAAAATGGAACAAAATCCTTTGACCGACGCACACCCATAAACAAACGGCCTTAATACGATAGTCGTTAATGGTTCTATCATAGTTTATTCACTCCCAAGAGAGGTAAAACCAGACAGGCAGGCTTACCTACTTAATGGGTCATATGTCTACTTATTTTGCCTCACAACGTTAACTTGTCAAAGTTATGGGCAAAAGTTTATCATTCCTTTAATAACTTTAACTCTCTACTCACCTTGTGACATTGATTCTCCGGGCTAACTCTGAGTCTTACTTCACAAAATCTTAGCCGATTCGCATGTCCATCCTTTATGAATCAAGTCACCCAAGTGGTCCTAAAGAACATCTATCCGAGTCTCAGGGGCAATCTCGTCTTGGTTATTTGCGTCATGCAACTTTCTTCGTCGTCGATCCTCATTGTACCTTTATGACTATCAAGTTACAAATAGCGTTGGATATACCCTAAGTCGTATGATCCACAAACCATGTCATAATTGGACCTCACATCTAAGGATACTGGAATATATATTGATGATAGTAAAAAAAAAAACAACTTGCTCGTTGTGTTCATAATGGATCCGTCATTCCCGCCAAACAATTTCGGCAGAGTACGTGCATTCCTTGTCCCTCGTCCTAGGCAGCTCTGTCAGCTTCATGATGAGCTTTCCTAGCACCTAACGTACAACGCATCCATGGTAGTACACACATAAAAGAAAGAGCTCCAGGCGGCGGGTTACTAGACCCGACTCGCCAAGATCTAGGATTGTGGTGGAGTTGATGACACATTCCTCTTCCGCGTGGCACTCCACTCACTCATTTTGATGCCACCCGACCCTTCCACCACGTCCTATTTGTAGGCAGTTGATGGGTAGGCTACTTGGGCCTACTGGAGTGCAAATCTTGCGGCCCAACCATAAACCCTACCCTTATCCACCTGCTAGACAGCTATGTCTCGTCATCCGAAAATTGGGAATTTTTCATCAAATGTGGTCTAATATGAGCTAAAATTGGAGCCCTACAATTTTACACTGAACAAGATCATTGATGGCGCGCGTTGCCATGCGCGTCTATTAGGCAGGGAATATGGTTAGTTAATGATACAAATATTCTTGTTCCAACATGGGAACGCTTGTGTGCCTACTATATTTTACTATTAGCATGCATTCAGTGTTTATACGTGTAATTTATTTATACATATAATATATGAATGTTTAACACAAACCCTAAAAATACTCAACTTGGAGGATCAATAATGCTGGTAAAAATCCAAGTCTAATACAAACCAAGGATTAATATAACAAGCTTTACTAAAAATCCTCATCAAAGCAAATTTAATTTACTAACCAAACTTTACCACTGATGTAGCATCCTTAGTGAATTGTAAGCACGCAATTCTAAAGCACTTAACAGAATATTAACAAATTAATTGACAATGGAGTAGTCCCAACAGAAGTTAGAATTCGGTATAGTGTTTGGAGAAGTCAAGAAAATCTTATGTTAGAAAAAAATGGTACAATCATCTACAATGTGATATAAAAATTACCCCCAAAACCCTACAATTGCTATCTATCAAAATACACATCCTTTCTATATGTTGCATATTAATTAGAGAATGATGTGAACCAGTTCAGAAATCATATTAGAACGGAAGACTACCAACAAAAATCTGATAAGGAAATGATACAAATGGGAGAGAAGTCATACCATAATGTGATTAATTTGTCTCTCAATAGTTTCTTTGTTTTATTAACATAAAGCAACACCAGATCACTCTATATTCAGCCCAACCATGAAAGAAAGAATGTTGTATCAGCTCAGGGTAAGATTAACCACATACCAATTTCTCTTTTAGCTCTACTACAATGTTTGCACTTATTTTGTTACAATTCCTAGTTCATTTATGAGCAAGGTAACCTGGGAAAGGCACCTCATCATCTACAAACATATATGGTGGCTAGACCATAGAAGAATAAGCACCAATAAATTACATATAACTCTTAATTCATGGTCAATGCATCTTTGGTTTTGCAGCCTTCATTTATATCACATCAGTAAGTAACTCAGACAACTTGAAATAGATATTCCACATTTTTTTAATAGTTACCAATGGCATTCATACACGTTGTTTCTTTCATTATATAAATAAACTGAGGTTATTGTGTCAACTACTCAGTTTGGGTTCTATAATAGCTAGGACATCAAATCCGGTGAAAACATATTGTGTGTCCTCCCGTTCTCGTAGAAAAGCAAGAGTCTACTGGAGGTAAAATTGCACATTTGATAGAACGGAATGAGAACAACATAGTACGTAAGGCAGGATGCACATGTATCACGATTATTTATGTAGCAAAACATCTCTATTGAACATATGAAATACAATAAAAAATTGTTCTGTTAATATACCGTTCTTGGTCTGGCATGTTTAAGGCTCAATTTTTGCAAGATCAACCACTTAATGGTCAATAAAAAATTAGCATCCAGACCTCAAAAATATTCTCGCACAAATGACAGATTGGTATGTAAATATTGTAGTTTACTGCATCGTACACAAATAGCTAGAGAACACAAAATCTGCATGCTCTTCTAGTTGTAAAGGCATTGCATACCATTCTTCACAATAGGCTGAACCAACCACATATATTATTTTGCAACCCCATATCTCGCGGAGCAATCATCCCACAGGATGGTCATGTGATACCATGGGAAATGGGAATCAAGGTAGAAATTACAGACCCCACGAAAAGCGCATTAAGGAGGAGATAAGAAACCTTAGGAGAAGGGAGCAAGGACAGAAATCAATACTCACAAATCGGATACAGAAATTGAAAGGTACTCCCTCCGTTCTAAAATAGATGACTTCCCTGTTTCCATACATGCATGTATCTAGACAATAAAACATGTCTAGATACATGCATGTGTGGAAAAATGGAAGTCATCTATTTTGGAACGGGGGGAGTAGGAAATAGGGTGTTGTGGAGAATGGATGGATTACCTCTGGGTTTGGCAGGCGGTGATGGGGAGACGCCCGTGATGGAGAGAGGCACATAGGGGAATGCAATTTCATTGCGTGCCAGCCGGTGATCTGTCCTGGAATATTGGCAATGAGAGCGTTCGTGGTCACATGAGTTAGAGCATGTGCATCGTGTGGTGTGTCTAAGAAAATTGCTAGTCATAGGTCTAACAAAATCAAAACTGCTCCAACGTTTAGTCACCCTGTGTGGGTCCCATGTGACATAAAAAGTTTACTTTTCTCCCTAAGTTGCTCCTACTCTAACCAATGGAGAGATTACAAGTCACCATGCCAAAAATTTAAATCAACTAGTCACATGTGTCTTGTACTAGACATGAGTCCAGAAATCTTTTTCTTAGTCCCACCTTCTCTACCGTTTAGTCCTAGGTCTAATAGAAAAAAGGTGCTCTTAGTCACCCTTTTTTTGCAACGCTGCACACGCCCTTAGGAGAGGCGATCCAGGAGGCGTAGAGATAGAGGAAGGAGAGAAGTCTTTCTTCTTAGGTGGGCATGGCTTCCCGTAGGACCTGCCTTTTAGTGCTTGTATATCGGGCTTTAGTACAGGTATATCGTGGCCCGATCAACCGCACGCCTTAGATTTTACGACAAGAGTATCTGCTGCAGGGATATTTGGTCCAGGTCGTTCAGGGATATTTGGTCCAGGTAGTACATGGATGCTTTATTATTGTTTATCTGCAAGTGCCCTGTGTTATGATTATTATATGATTTATCTCATCCATGCAACGCCCATACCTGTTCTTTTGCCTATAGTATTTTAATCATGTTGTTTACTGAGATCATTACTGTTGTCTACCTTACACTATTGCTACTGTTACTTCACTACTGCTGCTGTTATATCACTGTTTGCTACCGATAAATTGCGCCAAGTAAGTTTACTTTCAGGTGCAGCTGAACTGACAATTCATCTGTTAAGGCTTATATTTATTCTTTGACTTCCCTTGTGTCGAATCAATAAATTTGGGTTTTACTTCCATTGAAAACTATTGTGATCCCCTATACTTGTGGGTCATCTGGTGACCGATTGAAGATCTTGAGTTTTCACCCTCGAGATAGTCATCGGTCTCAAAACAATGCCTTCAGCAAGACCATTGACATGTACAACCAATTAAGGCCAGATCTTGGATTTTCACCCTCAAAGATAAGATTTTCAACTTCCCCTATACTACCGCCCCACTTCCATACTGATGCCACAACTATTGAAACTCCAAGCCAATTCTTGGTCGATGCAAAGACTCCAATCACTTTTGCTAGTCCTCCAATCTTAGGTTTCGTGATATTTTCCTCCTCTGACTCACCATGGATTCGCCCATGGTGGGAACAGAAGTAGAGCTTTGCGTCGCTCCTTGCGTTGCGACCGAATCCCACCTGATCCAACAATCTCCAGGGATTAACGCTCGTGGGAGATCGCCACCAGAGCCTTCGGGAACCCGACACTCTGGCCAGATCAAAGAGAACAAGCATGAGTCCGTTCTTCTTCTTGGCGCAAGAGGAACCTAGGACCGCCGCTTTTATTCGAGCCCGCCAGCAGTCCCCCACGCCGCGGGACAGGTTCCGACAAACAGATCAAGCGGATCAGCCACACATGACAACGACAGAAGAAAGGCTGCAACACACCCTAGGCATACGCAGTAGCGCCATCACCATAGGTTCCGCGCCGTAGCGTCCTTCCATCACCGCACGCTTTCCACTCTCAGTGTCAGGTCATCGACGTCGAGTACAAAAGCAAAGAGATCGACGTGCAGTGCCAGGTCATCTTTTCTTTAGGGAACGACGAATTACATTAAGAATACTACTAGTAGCTGCATTTGTAGCCAAAGCTTAACATAAATCACTGTGCTAATGTGTATTGTGCAGGCCCCTAAGTTCGTGGAGACCAACATGACCTCCGGCATAACGGCCCGCGGCAAGCTCCTGTCAAAAACGATGGTGTTGCCGGACACCTATGCCGGCGCGGTGGCGCGCTGGATCGGACATGGCCCACTCTGCGTCCCTAACCTGGGCCACCGGCAATTAACGAGGCTAGAAAAAAGGGGATTGGCCACCTCGCAGAGCAAGCTACCGTCTCTTTTAAGACAACACATTTAAGAATGTGCAAGACAGGAAATTTTCAAAGGTTGGGGGTCCAATTTATTTGGAAACTTTAAAAAACGTAAGAAAGAACTTAATAATGAACTGGAAAACTTAGAAAGTCTTGAGGATCTCTCTCCTGATGTCTTCTCTCGTAAAACCTTTATTCAATGGGAACTTTTATTATGGATGCCGAGGAGGAAAACTATTGGCATCAGAGGCGCACGCCCGGTGGCTGTTACAAGGTGACCTGAACACGGCTTATTTCCATAGAATTGATAATGGGAGGAAGAGAAAAAAACTCAGTGCAGTCTCTTGAGGATTATGGGGTTGCTGTTGAAGGAACTGACAACCCATTAGAACTTGTTACGTCTTATTATAAAAACATTTTCGTTCCTGCTCCTGGTAATCTTTTTGGGATTTCCCCTGATTTGTGGGCTAGTCATGAGATGTTATCAGAGGATGATAATAACACCCTCACTAGGCATTTTACTGAGGAAGAGGTGAAGCATTCCATGTTTCTTATGGAAACAAACAGGGCACCGGGTCCTGATAACATCCCTTTTGAGTTCTGCAAGCATTGTTGGGAGGTTGTTAAGAGTGATATTATGAATCTCTTCTCTCATTTCTATAATAGCTCCCTTGACGTTCATCGTCTAAACTATGGCATCATCACCCTGCTTCCAAAAACTTCTGATTGTAATAGGATTGAACAGTTCAGGCCCATCTGCCTGTTGAGGTGCATTTATAAGTTGATTACCATAACTCTTTCGATTAGACTCGAGCCATTTACTGATAAGCTGATCAGTGTACAGCAAAATGGTTTTATCAAAAACAGAAATATTATGGACGGGGTTCTATCTTTGCATGAGGTTATGCATCATGTGCATGTTAAAAAACAAACGGGGATTGTGTTGAAAATCGATTTTGAGAAGGCGTACGATAAAGTCAATTGAGATTTTTTGCTTAATTGCCTTAGGGTGAGAGGATTTCATAACCTTTTGGTGTTCTTGGATTGGCAAAGTATTACACAATGGGACTGTGAGTGTTAAACTCAACAATGTCATTGGGCAGTATTTCCAAAGTGCCAAGGGGGTTCGGCAAGGTGACCCCCCTATCCCCCATTCTTTTTAACCTGGCAGGAGAGGTGTTGACTAAGATGGTGTTGCGTGCTTAGCATAATGGTCTTTTTTCTGGCTTGGCTCCTGATCTTGTGGATGATGAGTTGCCATCTTGCAATATGCCGATGATACAGTCTTTTGTATTTCTCATGATGTGGATCATGCTGTTAACCTGAAACTTTTGTTGTATATCTTTAAGCTTATGTCTGGACTTAAGATCAATTTAGACAAAAGTGAAATCTTTCTGATTGGGGGGGGGGGGGAATGATATTGCCGTGTTTTATTATGATCTTTTTAATTGTCAAGTTGGGCAGCTTCCTTTGAAATACTTGGGGGTTCATGTTTCTGTTTCTATCCTCAGAACAGTTGATTGGGATTTTTTGGATGCAAAATTCATTAAAAAGCTTGAGGCCTGGATTGGGGATGCAGCATCCTCTGGGGGAGACTGACGTTACTGGACTCTAGTCTGTCTGGTATTCCCTATTACTATATGTCGATGTTTTTACTTAGCAAGAGCATTATTGAGAAGCTTGATAAGCATCGTAGGAAGTTTTTTTTGGTCCGGGAACAGGGGTGGAAAGGAGTATCATTTGGTCAAGTGGTCTCGGGTGTGTAGATCGAAGAAAAAAGGCAGTCTGGGGGTGAAGAACTTGAGGATGCAAAATATTCGTCTCCTAAGCAAGTGTTGGTGGAAACTTTAGACCCAGAACGGCTTATGGCAACAAATTGTGCGTGCAAAATACCTAAGAAATAAATCTGTGGCTGATGTTAAACTTAGGGTCACGGACTCCCCTATTTGGAAAAATTTGTTGAAGGTTATTTCCTTGGCAGGAATCTTCTGTTAAAGAGGGGCAACCTGGTGCGTTTTTGGAAAGATGGGTTGTTAAACAATCGTTCACTGGCAGTGTCGTATCCTATGCTTTATGACATTTGCCATGAACATGATTGGACTTTTGAGAAAGTGGTGGAATGTGATTTCGATGTCCCTTTTCGCCGGAGGTTTAATGATATTTTGGATGAGCAATGGAAACTTATTGTGGAGGAAGCTAAAAAGCATGTCCCATCGAGTGAACAAGATGTGGTTACCTAGAGTCTCACGGCCAACAAAAATTCTCCACCAAGTCAATGTATCAGGAGCTTGAAAATAACATTGTTGGCTCCAAAAACAAGTGGATTTGGAAAGCAAAAATTCCCTTAAAGGAATTGGAATGGTAACCATGTTTTCTCTTTTTGTGATCAAATGGAGAGTGCTAGTCACTTGTTTTTCTCTTGTTCTCATGCTAGGGTGGTTTGGGGGTGCTTTGGTTCGGTTCTGGGCGCAAACTGTTGTCCTAATTCGCTGTGGCAATGCTTGGTGTGGATCTATGCTTATTTTCCTTCCGGTTCGTGGTATCATATGCTTATTATGGCAGCAATTTGTTGGGCAATCTGGATTACGAGAAATAGAATAACATTTGATAACTTGGTGCTGAAATCTCCCTTGGCTACTGTGTTCTATGTGTGTTCTTTCTTACACTACTGGGCAGGTCTGTATGGCGAAGAAGACCGCACGGCTATCATTGGTGGCGCTGATCAGTTGATGAACAAGGCAGCTCGCTTGGCATCGATCGCAGAAGGTGCAAGGTCTACGGCGGGTGATAGCTCGAGGATGCTCAGGATCACTGGAAATTGAAGCTTGCTGGATGGGGATCTGTTTTTAGGACTCAAATTGCTTGGTTGTGTTGTGGTCTGTAACTTGTCATTGCTGCTGGCCCCTATGGTGGGGTGTACCATTTTGTATTTTGGCCTAGTTCGGTCCCCTTTGTGTGGTGAACTGATAGTTTAGGGGTAGGTTTTTTGCCCCGTAGTGTAGCCTCGATGCCGAGGATGCACATCGGGTTTTCTTACCGTTTGTTTCACTTTCCTTCTGTTTCTACTCCGCTTTCCTGTCCCTCTGCTGGCTTTTGTAGCTGAACTTTGTATTTCCATTATGTGAGTAAGGGAAAGGGGAGTAGCCCAGTTGGAAAAAAAATGCGAATGCATTACTTCACTGGCCATCTAACTTCTCCGGTGAGAACCTCGATTTAGACAGCAAGATCCACGAGGACCTTCGCCAGAAGGCCCTCTTCCGGCAGCAAAATGAACGGCGACCTAACAGCCCGTAAACAAAGCCTGGGCCGCATGAGAGCATGCATTATAGGTTGTTCTCTTCTCATAGTGTCTAAGTTTTAGTCTACTACTCAGAGTTAACTACGTCTCTATTGATTCTATAATTGTGCGAAGCTACCATGAGATAATTATGTCAAGTGCTGTCGAATACTTAGCATGCCTAAAAGTATTCATTTTGATGCGGTAATTTGTTCATATAGAATAATCAATTGTAAAGTTTGTTCTAGAGTCTGGAAAATGAAAATTGTTGCCGAAATCTCAATGTTGGATTGGTTCTTAGCGTCACATGAGATGTGAGAAATACGCGGTCGATTTAGGATTAGCGAGCCTACAAAAGGGGGACTCGACACCTTGGAGAGCAAGTTACCTCCTTTTAAGTCAACACATTTAAAAATGTTTAAATCAAGAAATTAAAATGTATTATTACTCCACTAGCCTTCTAAGTTCTTATTTTCGAACCACGATTTAGACAACCATGATCCAAAAGGGGAGTATAAAATCACATCCAACGGATATACCTATCGAATTGAAGGAAAGCGCCACTCAGTCGGCAGTGTGCAAAAACATATTCTCCACATTCATCTTCCTAGAATAACATGTCCATATAATTTCTGAAATTTGGATGGGCTTTTAGCCCATTCGGAAATTTCTATTTAATCGCTAAGGCTCATGCTGCCATAGCAAGTGGTGGGAGTTTGGTCCCATATTGCTAGTTCGGAGAGTTTTGCACCAGTTTATAAGGTGAGCTCTCTCCCCACTAGTGTGAGGTGGTATGAAGAGAGAGGAGTTGTGGAGGTGTTCCACACGCGCGCTCCTCCTCCGCCGCCCGTCTCGCCACGCCTCGCCTCGTCACGACGTGCCGCTGGTTGCGGCAATGAGACGAGCCGATGCCTTTATTTTGGCAGTCGGAAATGGATAGTCAACAGACACGCCAATAATATGAGACATAATATTGATTGTTGTCTATTGTGTCGCATTTATTTTGGTAGCAGCCGCGCGCAGTAAAACGCCGGATTGATCACATGGTAAACGCGCGCAGTAAAACGGCGCATTGATTCCATTGTAACGGCTGTAGTAAACGCCAATTTAATTTATGAGCTGACCATTCTCCTACCCCGCCGTGCCTGTATATTGAGGGCGCAGGACGGACAAAGATACACACAACTCATATACTCTGCCTCTTTGCGCCCACTGTCGTTCCACCTCCTGTTGCTGCCGCCGGTGATCCCATCCTGTCTACCGCGTACAGGGCCGACGGGAGAGCAGGCCTGCGAAACCCCGCCTCTCCAGATCATGTACGGGAGAGGGGCGATTAGGTTTTTTGGGGAGCGTCTGCTACGCGACTACTCGATGCTGCTGTACATCTACTTCGTCTACTACCGCGTCGTCCTCTTCGTCAACATGTCCACCGATGCCGAACGCGCTGCTGCTGCTGCCGAGGCTGCCACTGTTGCCACCGAGGCCGCCTCCGCGGCTGCCGCCTCTGCTACGGCTACTGCCAATTGGCCGACCGCAGGGTATAACAC
Source organism: Alopecurus myosuroides (assembly GCA_028641055.1). Classification (NCBI taxonomy): domain Eukaryota; kingdom Viridiplantae; phylum Streptophyta; class Magnoliopsida; order Poales; family Poaceae; genus Alopecurus; species Alopecurus myosuroides. The sequence continues at coordinate 44,287 of JAPCYS010003906.1, forward strand.
GTTTTATTTCCATGTGTACAATACTAGTAGTTTGCGTAGATTTATCTACTATAAATCTACACTAGTGGAAAACGGGGCATTAGCCCCGGTTGGTCAACCGGGTTCCTCAAATCCGGGCTAAAGGCCCCCCTTATGGCCCGGTTGGGTTACCAACCGGGGTAAAAGGCGCGCCCCACGTTGGCTCTGCACCGCGAGCAGGCCGGCCCCCTTTTACCTCGGTTGGTAACACCGACCGGGGCAAAAGGTTTTTTTAATAGATGTTTTCGTGTCCTTTGAGCTAGATTAGAAATTCTATATATTCTTATATGTTTTCCTGTTCTCTGCACTAAACATTTATATTAACAAAGATGAAAAATTATCGCACGAAAACACAGATGAAAACGAACAATAACATTGATATATAGTCTGCCACGAATACAAATACTGTTCGACACAATGACATAATTAAACATAGTTCGATAGACAACATAGTTCGACATAGCTAGACATGGTACAAAAATATAGAGCGACATAAGTACGTAAGCATAGATCGACATAAACATATATACTACACATCGGCGTCGGAGGCATCCTTGCCCTTGCCCCCAGCGTCGGAGCCAGCCTTGCTCGGGCTAGACTCGCCGGAGTCAGACTCGGAGTCGGAGCTGCTCTCAGACGAGCTATCCTAGCAGCAAAGGGGGCGGACTAAGGTGCCGTCGAAGATCTTCACCTCCAGCACATGGGCCTCCTCGTCCTTGTAGTACCTGAATGTGAGCATGTTGCCCACATTTAGGTTGTGCATGCGCGCGAACTGCCCCCACCCATAGCGCAGGTAGACGTTATCGCCACGTTGCTGCAGGACAACGCGCACGGGCCCGTTGTCACAACGCTCCATCCGGAGGGTGAAACTATAGGCCCCGCCCTGCGCCCGAGGAGGATCGCCGATATCTTCTCCGGAATACGGAGCCTGTTCTCCTCGGGCTAGAGCACGTGGACGTAGAACTCCGGTAGCCGGAGACCCTCCTCCTCCTCCTCCTCCTCCTCCTCCTCCGCCGCAGCCTCCTCCGGCTCCTCTTCCTCCTCCTCCTCTGCAGCAACAGCGACACACCATTTACGGCGTGTTGACCCCTTGGCACCGCGCTTTGCCCCTCTTGCTGCGCTTGATGCCCCCCGTGCTCCGCGTCCACGTCCACGTCCGCGAGTAGGAGGCGTTGCTTCCTCCTCCTTAATGACAATGGCGCCACCACCACGTGCATTCGATGCACGCGATCCATTTGTACGCGATCCACGTGGACGTCCAGGTCGACGTCCACCACGTACAGGGGTTTCTTCGACGGTGACGACGCCGCGCCCACCGCCGGTTACTCGCGAACCACGGGGACGTCTCGCCATGGCTAAAAAATAGAAAATAGCATCAATTTCATCAATTCGCAACAATTGCATATAATCTAATAAAAATATAGCTAATAACATCCATTTCATCAAAATTTCTTATAGATAACAGCTAATGGTACTAATATCTAAACAAGTCCGAAAAAAGAGTAACTATATGTTCCAGATCCTCATTTCAATTATAAATGCAACATTGATGAAATATTTAAACGTATGATAATACACACCAAGAGTTACATAGCTCGGGTTCATTTTATTTAACCCTAATACATCACGATGTAATAATATCATCACTTATACATATTAATTAAAACATCTCTCAAACTAATTAAGTCCGACCGGGTCCTAAGCCGCGGGGTGCTGAGTCGGGGGTGCTACAGGCCCATAGGTAAGGAACCCTCACAGGGTCATAGCAAACGTGGTAAGGAACCCTCCGAATAATCGACCAACTACTGCTATACTCGCTATCGAGCAAGTACGTGTAGCGACGGACGTGCTCGTCCTCCTCCCTGATACGTTATTGTACCACCTCCTCAGGGGCCGGCTCTCTCCGCACCGAGCGTGTCCCACGCAATGGCCACCAAAGAATATCCGGGTCGACCACGTCACCCGGATTTCTCACCAAGCCGCGTGCCCCGGTACGAAGGACATCCCAGTGCCAGCCCGGTGGGGCCCAGTCCCGGACATCGCCCGGCGGGTCCAACAGATACATCGTCGCCAAGGAAAATAAACTAAAAACACATGCATGATATATGGACTAAGTACATATTCCTAATTAAGTAAAAATTCACTAAGTAAATAATCCACTAATTATAAACAGTCACTAAATAAATTTCTAAACTAAAATTCCTATATTATAAAATTCATCTAATGGTACTAAGAAAAACTTAATTCACTTGTAAACTAAACATTCACTAAGAAAAAACTAGCTAAGTCCAAAACCTAAATTTTTTCTAAGTCTCCAATACGTAAATTTTTTCTAAATCTCCAAAACCTAATTTTTTTCTAAGTGTCCAATACCTAAATTTTTTCTAAGTGTGTTCAAAACCTAAATACCTAATACCTAAAAACCCAATACCTAATACTAATCTAACACTAAATACTAAATGTAACACTAATCAAACACAAATACTAATCTAACACTAATACTAAATCTAACACTAATACTAAATCTAACAGTAATTAATCTAACACTAATACTAATTAATCTAACACTAACGTGCATGCAGTGAGGAGGATGAGGGCGCGGAGGCGATCTCACCTGAGGAGTACGGCACGGCGGCGAGGAGGAGGGCGGCGCGGGCGAGGAGGAGGGTGGCGCAGACATCGTCGAGGCGCGGGGATGGGCGGCGCGAGGACGGGAGCGCGGTGTAACAGCGCGAGGACGGGCGGCGTCGAGGAGCGGCGGCGGCAAGGATCACCGGCGTCGAAATCGGGAAGCCTCACGGCGTCGCTATGGATTTCGGCACCGGGGACTTAGAGAAAAGAACAAACTGACCTGTGTTGCCCCGGGCGGTTCCTCCGCCCGTGGTTATATAGGCGGGAGCCCTTTGCCCCGGTTGGTAACACGAACCAGGGAAAAAGGACCTCTTTTGCCCCGGTTCGTGTTACCAACCGGGGCAAAAGGGTCGGAGGTGGGCCATCGCTTGCCCTCCCACCTCCCCCCCTTTTGCCCCGGTTGGTAACACGAACCGGGGCAAAAAGCCCAAAATTTCATTTTTTTTTCTGCCGCCAATTTTTTCGTTTCGAACATTTCAAATACTATCTAAATTACGTTTTCAAATACATTTGAAATGATTTAGAATTTGGAGAAACTTTCAATATGAAAAGTGTTTAAAATTGCGTAAACATTTCAAATACATTTTCTGTTTTATAAAATAGTTATTCCAACTATTTAAACTAGTAACAATTTTATAATTTTAAACATTTTAAAAGACCTATTTTATGAATGGTTTACAATTTGGAGAAACTTTGTATAAAAAACTAGTTTATGACTGGTTTAATCTGCAATGTTTGATACATTATTACAAAATAGTATAGCAATATTACATGAACCATGAAGGTTTAATATGTTATCACCAACTATTTCCGCCATTGTTTACTTCTCCGTCGTAGCCATGGAGCATCTTCCTTATTTAACGCGATGCTTGGGTCATTTTTCACTCTAAAGGGCGAAATTTCTTCAAATTTATCATAATCTTCTGACATGTCTGTCCTGTCCTCCACTCCCACAATGTTTCTTTTCCCTGAAAGAACTATGTGCCGCTTCGGCTCACCGCATGATGTACTAGAATTCTTATTTTTTCTTTTCCTCGGTTGGGTAGACATGTCTTTCACATAGAAAACTTGAGCCACATGTTTGGCTAGGACGAATGGTTCACTTCTGTACCCAAGATTGTTGAGATCCACTGTTGTCATTCCATACTGCTGGTCTACCTTTACTCCTGTCATCTTGACCCATTGGCACCGAAATAGAGGGACCTTAAAATTAGGTCCATAGTCAAGTTCCCATATATCTTCTATGTAACCATAATATGTGTCCTTTGTCCCATTTTATCCGGTTGCATCGAAACGGATGCCACTATTCTGGTTGGTGCTCTTTTTATCTTGTGCGATCGTGTAAAATGTATTCTCATTTATCTCGTACCCTTGGAAAGTCAGTACAGTCGGAGATGGTGACCTGGCCAACAAGTAGAGCTCATCTCCAACAGTGTTGTTATTCATGAGTTCTTCCTGCAACCAGGCGCCAAAACTATCGATGTGTTCATCATTAATCGAGGATTCAGACAGCCCCGGGTTTTTGGACCGCATAATATTCTTGTGTTCCTGGATATAAGGAGCCACCAAGGTGGACATTTGTAGAACTGTGTAGTGTTCTTTAGTGAAATAAAGTCCGTCCATAAATATCTTTGCTTTCCTTCCTAGCGTGCCTTTTCCACTCATTCTTCCCTCATGTCGCGATTCGGGAACACCAATCGACTTAAGTTCTGGAAGAAAGTCAACACAAAACTCAATTACCTCCTTTGTTCCATAACCCTTGGAGATGCTTCCTTCTGGCCTAGCACGGTTGTGAACATATTTCTTTAAGACTCCCATGAACCTCTCAAAGGGGAACATATTCTGTAGAAACACAGGACCGAGAATGGTAATCTCTTTGACTAGGTGGAACTAGGAGGTGTGTCATAATTTTGAAGAAGGATGGTGGGTACACCAACTCGAAGCTGACAAGACATTGGACAACATCTGCCTGTAACGCTGATAGACTTTCTGGATTGATTACCTTTTGAGAAATTGCATTGAGGAATGCGCATAACTTCACAATGGGTAGTTGAACATTTTCTGGTAGAATCCCCCTCAACGCAATCGGAAGCAATTGTGTCATCAACACGTGGCTTTCAAAAAAGATTTCCTTCTCTTCCTTGGTAAGAGCGTAGCTGGCAGGACCACCTTGAAACCGCTCAGGATTTTTGCCGTCTCGTCCTTTCGTGTGTTGCTGGTCCTGCCTTGCTTTAGATGTATCTTTTTACTTCCCATACAAGCCAAAGAAGCCTAGCAGATTCACGCAGAGATTCTTCGTCAGGTGCATCACGTCGATCGCAGAGCGGACATCTAGGATTTTCCAATAGGGTAGTTCCCAAAATATAGATTGCTTCTTCCACATGGGTGCGTGTCCGTCAGCGTCATTCGGAACAACTTGTCTGCCCGGACCCTTTACAATTATTACTTTCAAATCCTTCACCATATCAAATACATCATCACCAGAACGAAGGATAGGCGTCTCCCGGGTATCTGCCTCACCATTGAAATGTTTGCCAGGTTTTCTTAAGGGGTGCTTGCGCGGAAGAAAACGACGATACCCGAGGTGCACAACCTTCTTACATTTATCCAGATATACACTTTCGGTGTCATCTAAATAGTGTGTGCATGCATTGTATCCCTTGTTTGTATGTCCGGAAATGTTACTAAGAGCAGGCCAATCGTTGATGGTTACGAACAACAGCGCTCGTAGGTTAAATTCTTTTTGTACATGCTCGTCCCACATAGGTACACCTTCTTCACGCCACAACTGTAAAAGTTCATCGACTAATGGCGTTAGGTACACATCAATGTCGTTGCCCGGTTGTCTCGGGCCTTGGATCAGCACTGGCATCATAATGAACTTCCTCTTCATGCACAACCAAGGAGGAAGGTTCTATATACATAAAGTTACAGGCCAGGTGCTATGGTTGCAGCTCTGCTCACTAAATGGATTAATTCCATCTATACTTAGACCAAACCATAAGTTCCTTGCCTCACCTGCAAAGCGCGGGAACTTTCTCTCGATTTTTCTCCACTGCGACCCATCAGCGGGGTGTCTCAACATCTCATCTTTCTTACGATCTTCCATGTTCCATCGCAAAAGTTTGGCATGCTCTTTGTTTCTGAACAAACGTTTCAACCGTGGTACTATAGGAGCATACCACATCGCCTTTGCAGGAACCCTCTTCCTGGGTCGCTCACCCTCAACATCGTCAGGGTCGTCTGGTCTGATCTTATACCGCAATGCAGTGCATACCGGGCATTGTTCCAAATTCATGTACTTCTCACCGCGGTAGAGGATGCAGTCATTAATGCAGGCATGTATCTTCTCCACCTCTAATCCTAGGGGGCATACAAGCTTCTTTGCTTAGTATGTACTGTCGGGCAATTCATTGTTTTTAGGAAGCTTCTTCTTCACTATTTGCAGCAACTTTGTAAATCCGCTGTCAGTCACACCGTTCTCGGCCTTCCCTTGGTGCAATTCCATTCTGGGCCCAGCTTTTTCTGGCCGTCTTCGCAAGTTGGATACAACAATGTTTTGTGATCTTTTAACATCTGGTCGAACTTCACCCTCACCTTTTCAATATCGCTTTCTGTCTTTGCATCCGTAATAGCCTGGCCAAGATCATCGATGGGCTCATCTGGTCCCTGCAACTCTGATTCCACTTCATTTTTATCTTCCATTCTAGTACCGGCACTGTATTCAGGGAACATGTCATGATAGTTGTCATCATTCTCTTCTTCTTCGTTGTCTTCCATCATAACCCCTCTTTCTCCGTGCTTGGTCCAACAATTATAGCCGGACATGAAACCGGATTGAAACAGGTGGAAGTGGATGACTCTGTGAGAAAAGTGTTCCTTTTGATTCCGACATATAGCACATGGACAACAGATAAAATTATTCCGCTTGTTTGCCTGGGCCACCTCGAGAAAATAACCCACGCCTTTCATGAACTCGGCAGAGCGTCGGTCAGCGTACATCCATTGCCGGTTCATCTGTATTATATGATTATTAATTAAGAACTGTTACAGAACACCATGAATAGATAAATGACCAATGTTACATCGACAGATGAAAGGTTAAAGTTGGTACCTCGACCGAGGAGGAAACAAGGACGAGAAAGGTTATTTAATTAAGTGTGGCTCGGACAAATTAAATCGTGCTTGTTTTCTGCGAGCTGAGATGGTGTTATTCTCCCGGGAATTTCATCAAACACCTCTTGTGCATAGAAGGGAAAAAAAGTGAGCACACACGACACAACTAGAAATATGTCCTCCAAAGTGAGTGGCATGAGGAGAAGACAGGGCTGGCAGCGTATATATATAGTGGGGGTGTCATTTGGCCCGGTCGGTGACACACAGGACACAACTAGAAATATGTCCTCCAAAGTGAGTGGCATGAGGAGAAGACAGGGCTGGTAGCGTATATATATAGTGGGGGTGTCATTTGCCCCGGTCGGTGGCTCCAACCGGGGCAAAAGACCCCCACACCACGAGCCTGAACGGGCTCTGCTCGTCGATGGCCTTTTGCCCCGGTTGGAGCCCCCAACCGGGGCAACTGATCCCCCCCACCACGCGCCCTGCTCGCCCCGGCCCCACCTCTCCAGTCTTTTACACCGGGTGGTGGCCGAGCCGGGGCGAAAGGGGTGGTCGCGGGTGAGCAAAAGCCCCGTTTTCCACTAGTGCTAGTATGTAGGAACATGGTTAAATATCAGTATGTTTACGTTATGTTCATGATCTATACTTGGATTAATTTAATATGTAAATTGCCTAAACTCTTAACAATCCAAAAACCTAATATGTGTAGGCAATTTTCGATTCATGGTTTTGCTACTGCACTTAAACCGGACCCGTTTACAGGGACATACTTTAAGCGTTGGCAGACCAAAACAATCTTATGGCTCACGGCTATGAACGTGTTCTGGGTTGCCGGTGTCACTCCCACAGGAACGATTACTCCTGAACAGGAGAAGGCGTTTAGGGATGTCACCGTCGTCTTTGTTGGATGCGTTCTAAGCGTGATCGGAGATAAGTTTGTGGACGCATATTTACATATGCGGGTTGCCAAGGACTTGTGGGAGGCGCTCGAATCAAAATTCGGCGCAACCGATGCTGGCAGCGAGATGTACAGTATAGAGCAGTTCCATGACTACAGAATGGTCGAAAACCGTTCTGTATTGGAGCAGGCTCATGAGATACAGTGCATCACTAAGGAGTTTGAAATTCTCAAGTGCCTGTTAGGGCAAGTATGCCGCGGGATGCATAATCGGCAAGCTGCCTAATTCCTGGAGGAACTTTGCCACTACTCTGAAACATCAGAGGCGTGAATTCTCAGTAGAGGATGTCATCGGCCATCTGAGTGTTGAGCAGAATTCGAGGGCAAATGACTCGCATGGAAAAGGGAACGAAGTGACTTCTGCAGCCAATATGGTATAGAAGAACTACAACTCCCAGAAGAACAAGGCGAGGACTGGTGTCCAGCAGAATACCAACTTCAAGAAGAAGGCTAAGAAGACCATCAAGAAGGATAAGAAGAAAGATGGCTGCTTCACTTGTGGTTCACTGGAACACTGGGTTGTGAAGTGCCCAAAGAAGTACGTGAAGCCAGGACAGGATTCCAAGGCTGTCAACATGATTGTGAGCAACAATGAGAATGGGGCATCTGGGTATGGTAATTTGTTTACTGTATTTTCAGTTTGTCAGTCTACTGATTGGTGGATTGATACAGGTGCAAACATTCATGTGTGTGCTGACATCTCATTGTTTTTTCTTATCAGGTCACACGGAACGGGTCCGTATTGATGGGGAATGGCGCAAGTGCTTCTGTACTTGGTGTTGGCATGGTCGATCTGAAGTTTACTTCGGGAAGGCTCGTTCAGCTCAAGAACGTGCAGCATGTCCCGGCCATTAAGAAGAATCTCATTAGTGGCTCCCTTCTATGTAGAGAAGGATTTAAGTTGGTTTTTTTAGTCCAATAAACTAGTTGTAACGAAATATGGACTCTTTGTTGGAAAAGGGTATGAGTGTAGAGGTCTGTTCCGCTTTTCCCTCGCTGATTTCTGTAATGAAGTCGTGAACAATATTCATTCGAGTGTTGATGAAACAGAAGTTTTGCATTCACGTCTTTGTCACATTGGTTTCAGTTGCATGATGCGATTAGCAGAATACTCGGCGGAATCGGCAATTCGATTACTGTTGAGCCTGCAATTCGAGGGAAACGTCGGACACTTCCTCGACAATGGATCGTATATGCCGGCATGGAATCATCTGGTAAGTGCCTGTGTTTTACCGATTGGATCTACTAATATTTTTATTGGTTTAACAGTACAAGCTATGGGATTCCGTGGTGGAAGTAATTTTATACCATCCTCCCTATGCCCAATAAATGAAGGCTTTAATGCCGGATTTTGTTCAGATTTGCCCTATTCATACATAGGAGCAGATCAAGCTTCAATACTCGCATACCGCCAAAATACATCTGGATTTGCCGCCTCCTACAAGATGCCTACAATCAGATCCCACTTTATTGATATGGTGCAGTCTGAGATCGGTGAAAACACGGAAGACGAAAATCCCGTGGAAAAGGTAGAAAACCATGATCCCATAGAAAAAGTGGAAGATCCGACATCTGTCGACCAGACGACGAACTCGGAAGCCGACTCTGTATTAGCTGTTATAGAAGCAAGGTTAGAGTCGGAACCCGGATCTGAAGACATAGATTCCGAAGATGAAGATGAAGAAGCTTTCGAAAGAAAGGTCAAATGTATGCAAGGGAGTTTTCACAAAGTACTTATGGCAAAAACAATTGAAAACTCGGATGCCGAGGAAGATGAAGATCCCAAAACACCTCCGCCAGATGAGAAAGAAGAGGAAGGTGAAGCTAGTCCAACTTATCCTGATGTCAGAGAATTGACGGAGGAAGAGCCTAGCAAGAAACCTCCTTCTTCCATGAAGAAAAATAAATCTGCTAGGAAACTCCAATCTAAGCTCCAAAAGAAAAAGATGGAAAAATTGGCAGACATTGCCAACCAAAACCTGGAAGTAGGAGGGAGCAGCGGAGTCAAACCTACGGAGAAGAAAAAGACTGAAATCCCCGTTCCCCAAATGTCAAAATGGGACGAAATTGATTTAATTCAAACCCTGGTGGCACGTGACGAGCCCTCGGAAGTGCTGGAAGCCAAGAGACAAGATATATAGAGGCAACAACAACATCTATTCCGAGCTCGAGAAAACCTCATCAAAACCTAGGCTGACATTAAATTACAGCAGGAAGAAACAGAGGAGTACGACAGAAGGAATAGATCTGGAATTAAACCTACGCGGTGTAACATCCCAGTGTTTGGGAGGTTATAAGGATCTAAATTTAATATGTGCATTTGCAAAGCATGCATCTAAAAGTACGGGAAATTTTGGCGCGAAAGTACAAACAAAGCAATGTGACCAAAGTTTCACTTTACATGATGAAAAAGGTCTAGTTCATCTGGCCAGGAGTACATTTGGAGTGATCTTTATAACATAGTATCTCTACAAACCAAATCATCTGATTACACAAACCATAATTTGTTGTGACCAATACTAACTCTTAACAAGTCTAACCTCATGTCTATAAGAGACTTGGGAGAACTCACTAGGTATCTAGAACTCAAAGAGGGGTGAGAATCCAAATCTCATAATTAATGATCATACTTTCACCAATGAGTAATACACAACTTAACCATCTCATCAACAAAGATGTCATCACCTATAAAACAACAACTCTCCAAGTTATAAACCAGTCACATCACACCTTTATAAACTATCTCATAATTGTGAAGTGCACATTCAAAATCAAATAACAAAGGTTTAATAAAACACAACAAATACAAACCAGTGTTAACTCAAAACCCACAAGTGGGAAATGACTTGATAATTGTATTAACATATTTATCGAATATGTACATATATCATCAACCATAAAAGAAATATCTAAAAGAAAAGATAAATCTTCTTAAACTACTGATAAACCTTGATCATTACCTATGATCTTACCAAAACTCTATGCCTGCATCATGAATACAAATCAAGGATATAAAATCAAAACATGGCACTCTGAGTAACCAAGTAACAACCATGATCAACGCCATTAAGTCCAATCACTTTCACAGGCTCATTGTTTTAATCACCTTAAGCAAGTGATCATATGAAAGCTCAACACATCAAGGAACCATCTGATGAACTTACTATCTTAAGTTATCATTTCATTAGTATTCCACACTCCTATTCAAATTCAACAAATCAACAACTAAAGTATCTCTGGATACAAGTAATGAATAACAACAAGATATAACCTCTATTAGAGGAATTGGATTGAAAGCTAAATAAAACCAATCATGTATGAGACAAGTGTCTAACTTATGGGAAGCCAAACCAGAAGTATATGGAAGGATAATAAAAGCATGAGTTAACTCTTAATCTAGATCTTATTATTTTGTCTAAATCATTTTATCTTGTTATTCTTTAATCCTCTCTAAGACTTTCTGCAAGAGAAGCAACCCACAAGACAGAAGGAACTACCACAGGAAGATATCCAAGAAGATTATTTAGAGTGAGCTAGAAGTGCTACTCTAAGCTACTATAAGAGTACTTGGAAACTCTTATAACTTGATCTGGTCATATTAACCCTCTTGAAATTGTGTGATACTCCAATGTTAGTGTTATATAGAAGTAGTTTGGTAACAAGTTTCTAGACCTTGTTAACAGATCACTTTTGTATACTCAAACAATTGAGTGTCGTACCCAAATAAATAGAATGTTGAATAACCTAGTACATATCAGTCTCTTGTATATGAAAAGTAATTTGGGTACAAGCCTTGCAAACTTGTCAACATATTCTTCTTATATGCTTAAGGCTAATTGATGTCATAAAACAAACTTCCATATTTTTATAATCATCTAAGTAAAATCTTTTCTTGGAAACACTGGTTGTTTACACCACAAGGGTGAGATAGTTGAAGATGGAATCCATGAGTGAATCTTCCTTGCAAATGACAAAGGTGATAAGAGAAGACTAGTGGCAACTAGAGAGAAGAACCTCAAGCAACAGAAGACCACAAGAAGCAACACTGCCTCAGTAAGGGAATATAAGAAATTATTCAGTGAATCATTAGGAAATAATAAAGAACCAATAACCTTTGTCAAGCCCATCAGAAATGAGGAACTCATAGTAATATCTTAAATGGAAACAAATCTTAAGTATGAAATAATAACAAGTCATTGCATCCACATGTCTTGATATGTGGAAGTAGGTGAAAACAAGCTTAATATCTTGTTTTCCAAATCCTCTTCATATGTAGGACTAACAGATGATAACAGATATCCATCTAAATATAACCATGCAAATGATTACATGTTCTAAAACAAATATGGGATAATATCCATAATGGAACCTATATAGAAAACAAGAAAGTAAGATCCCAAAATCATACATGTTTTTCACTTGATCAAGTACTAAAAAAAACAACAACCTTTCTTACACCCACCTAAGTAAAATGGCAAACAAAGTTTTCTAAGAGATTCAATTATAAAAGATGACATGGTATCATAAAAGAAAACAAGCCCCTTCACAAATTAAAATCATTTGGTATGATTTGGAATAAAATTCCCTATTGGGGTGGTTTTATTACTATGCCTAAAAAAACAAAACAATACTAAAGCTTACAAAGTATTTCCAAAAAGGTATTATACCTAAAAATTACCCAATAGAAAATATATCATTATTTCAATAGCATATTAGTGGGGTTGTTTTCATGTCATAGAATACACTAAGTGATTTTTAATCCATATGAAATGTAAATAGAGAGAAAATAACAAAAATCACTTAATCTAGCACCTTAAATAAAAAATACAAATATTGCTCAAATTCACCAAAACAAAACATGGTGAGCTTGGAAATTTGATGAGGAATCGAAAACTGATTTTTATTATTTTTTACGTTTACAGAAAGGCCCTGAAAACAGTGGTTCTTTTAAACAGAAGGACCTAGTGGTAAACTTTAAAACCTGTCAGGTGATTATGCACAAAAACACCCTTTTGTCTTCCTCCAGGCCGGCAGGGAGCGTGTCAACGCCGCCGTCGACGCCTCGCCACCTCACGCTTGCCGCTCTTGGAAGGAGAAGTACACCACGTCATTCCTCACACCCTCCTCTATCCCCTCACACACTTCCCCCTCTCTCTATGGTGCTCTGTGCACGGAAATCGCTAACCCTAGACTGTACGACCGCGAGACATTGCCGACGATTTCGGCCACCCCTTGAGGAATTAAAGGCACCGGAGGATGCACCGTGACCTCCTGGTTCTCTTCGTCGAGCCACGCTTGCTGGGAAGATTGGAGCCGCCCGCAATCGGTCGTTCCTTTTCCTCTCTGTCCCGGTCGCCGTGGAAGCTCGCCGTCGCGAGGAAGCTCGATGTGCCCAACCATCTGCACCAACACCTTACTGGTGAGCCGCCGCACCTCGTGGTGCTTTCGCTTTTCAATTTCATCCACGGACTCGCCGTGTTGCTGTAACCCGAGAAGCGCGCCGCCGTTGAGCTCGCCGCCGGCGACCCCTTGACCATTTGGTCTTGCCGCCACCACCCCAGCACTCGTCGTGGGCTCCTCTACCTAGTGCAACATTTGAATTGAGCCAATTTGTAGTGAATTGATGGATTGATATCCATCTGAGAGGATTCGAACCATGGTGACGTAGAATTTCTTTTCTTTTTCCTTTATTTTATTTCAAATTCGAATATGACAGGTGGGACCCACCTGTCAATTTGAATATTGGCAGAAAAATTATTAATCTTATTAATTCAATAACTTTGATTCTCTAATCAGAAAAATACAAATAATATACCAAATTAAACAGAAAAATATAATCTAGATGTTTATGAACTTTTCAAAAATATTTAACAAAAACTAAAATTAAATAATTTTTGAATTAAATTAAATCATTAAAAAATAGAGAAAATAATAAATAATCCATAAAATCAGGAAAAAAACAAGTTATATGTCAAAATGCTCCAGATGACAAATGCAATTCACCTGTGATATTTTTAAAGTCATTTGACCAAGTTTTCATGTGTGCAATGTTTTGTTTAGTCATTTAATTCATTTCAAATTAATAAATTAATAACTTGTTCAAATATTTTCAGAAAGCATTGAATGATATATCAAATTAAAGAGAAAAGCATTTCCAATTCAAATGTGTCAAACATAAAACATTTTATTCAACTTATAAACTTGTTTCCAAAAGTATAATAAAATTCTATAACGTTTCATTATAATCAGAAATAACTGCCACAACATTATTTTCTTTATTAATAAAACCCTCATGATTTCACACCAACTAAACCTATCATCACATAGTCATTAGCAAGTATGTGATGATAGAGTTAGTTGTATTAGTTCCCCATTTTCAAATAAACTTGATGTCATTAGCTCTACACTTTAGAACATAAAATCAAATGTGTTTGTTAACTTTTCAGTAGTTGTTTCCCATATAATAGTGTTCTCAAGTTTGATCATGTGATAACTATTTATAACCTAAACATAATAACAATTGTGTGTTAAGTAAAAGTGAAACACATGTGAGTCTAAAACAAGTAATAACAACATCACCACAAGTAACAAAACAACTCACCTAAAACCTGTGTGATTAAGATATTATATCAAACTTTGCTTACACTTGTAACCTGGGGTATTTTCCAGGGTATTTCACGATGCATCTCATTACTATGCATGTATCATCCTTGACATTGTTTTCTGTAGCCCTTACCAAGACTACTTTGCTATCTTTCAGATGTCGGGATTTTCTACGCGACCCTCGAACCTCGAAGACCTGGATTATTATTGTTATTTCAATCTCAGGCAAGTTCATCAATTGCTCATATCCTTTGCAGTACTTCATAGCAAACTAATTGCAAAAACCCTATCGTCTTATCACCTACTCTCAAAACAATGCATGATCCTATTTTTTCTAATAATATGACTAATTGAATGACTACCCGAGTGGTAGTGTTCTGTTTGGTGGGCGGATAGGACCATGGTAAGATGAATAGGTCAAAGGAAGGTTCCATCTGCATGGGAAAGTATTACCTAGGATTAATCACAATTGCCGTCAGGATTCTTGCACCGTAAATTCGCGTTAACCATGGATCTTCTATGGGGGGAGTAAGTCAGCCGTGATCTTTTCTCGTTCGCATGTCAACGGGCTTGTCGTGGGATAATCACGGCAGACGTTACCGGGGGTAACTTGTCTTGGGGCAAATCGACTCGAGTGTTTGGGAGAGGGTTTAGCTCGAAGGAAACCATGGTGATATGCGATCTGGTAGCCGGCAATCAAGTCGCCGAGTCTACGATCTAAATATATTAGCTCGATACTGGTGTTACAATGGATACTCGAAATCTCTTGATCTGGCGATCAGGTTCTTGCTCACGAAAAAGCTTGTCTAACCCTAACCTAGGGACCGGCTTATATAACATCCGGACCCCCTGGCTTACTCTCCAAGGCGCACTCTGAATCCTACCCGGACACTGCTTACTAACCCTAAACTTCCTTACCGGAACCCAGAATCCGGGTTACGAGGCCTTCGTTCCTGGGCCTTCTAGAAGCTTCTTTATCCTAAGCCGGGTCTTGCGCAGCGTCCTTTGGGACGAGTTACTGCTTGGCGTTAGCCTACCGGGTTATCATCCCTCCATCAGTAGTCCCCAGAATAGCTTGGGCTTCATGGGATCCTCCTTGAAGCGCACGCTATTCCCTGCAAAAATAATAAACACACAAACTCATAGAGGCCGGGTTAGGTTGCTTTAATAAACAGCTAGGCCTAACTCCAATGGTGGTCCATATAATAACCCGGCTTTCTCTAAATCCATATTTAACTTTCCGGGTCAATGTTCCAAGGAGAATGCAAAAGACCCGGCTCACTTTGCTCATTAATTGATCCGAATATCACGGAAGAGATTCCCTTCTTATCTTGTCCGGATATTGCTCTCGGGGACTTAACGCATATCCCCAAAATCTCGGACGGGTATCCCTTATCCCGAAAATTTAGGCTCCCGCCCGTTGGCCTAGGTTTCCCCACCCGTACCTATATATAGGCACCTAGGGGGTGACCTAACCCCAACGGTCCATTGCTTCCATTTCCTTCCTCCTTACCAGCGCATCCCCGTTCGAGCACACTGAGCGCCACCACGGAGGTCTCGCGCGCGTCGCCCGAACAAAGCCGCCGCCGTCCGCGTTCATCCGCAGGTCACCCCGCGCCGCCGCCAAACTCCGCCGCCGCGTCTCCAAGCTGCCCGCCGGGAATCGCACAAGGGCACCACGACTGCGCCATCTGCCGCCGTCGCGTCCTTCTCCAATCCACGCCGGTAGGTTTCTTGCTCCCACTCATTTAGCTTTTGTTGGCACTATTTGACCTAGATTGGATCTTGGTCCGCCGCGAGCCGTTTCTTGTTAAACACCGGATTAGGTCGCATAGATCCACGCTAGCTCGTCCAATAGCTTAATAGATGGTCACACATCACTCCCCTATCACCTTTAATCATCAATTTCTCCGCAGAATCGTCCGCAAATTTTCCAATCTAGATTCATTTCGCCCAAATTTTCCGCGGCTGTCATTGATACCCGGAAAATCCACTTCTTCCGGTTCTTTTACCTGCACTAGATACATGGGTAATCAACCTTCTTCCACAAATGCTTGCCAATACGTAAGTACCCCATAGTTTCTATACTGATACTCGATACCCGGATAGTTCATAATTCTCATACTGTTTATCAATACTCAGAGAATCCATGATTTCCGAGTCTCATGCTTTGTGTCCTTTTGTCTTGTGCTTTTGCAGACTGAACCGATGGCTCCCAAGACCAAAGGGAAGCAGTCGGCTAAGCCAAGGATGACCCAGTCAATATCCGCAAACTGGGCGCGATCCACGGTAACCAAGGCCAAGCTGGAGGAGCTGGCCGAGTTGGGCGTTCTTCCCCCGCAGAAGGAGATCCACTGGAGGGTGCCGGGTGATGAGACCCGGCCTTCCCCTAACCCGGACGAGGTAATTTGCTTTGACGAGCACGTGGCCCTCCGGGTCACTCTTTCTTTCGTGAAGTCCTCCGCCACTATGGCCTCCGGGTGTTCGACATAGGGCCTAACTCTATGTTGAACATTACCCATTTCATTGTCCTGTGTGAGTCTTATTTGTGCATTCCGCCAAATCTGGCTCTTTTCATTGAACTCTTCCAATGCAAACCGTGCCGCGAAAGCGGTGACGGGGCGCTCTTAGCTTGCGGCGGGGTCTCTATCCAGCGCCGCAAGAACTCTCCCATGCCGACTCTCACTCTCAATTCCCACGTCAAGCATTGGCAACTTTCTTTTTTCTACTGCCGAGATACCTCCCCACCCGGCGAGAGGAAACTGCCGGGTTACTCGGAGGGTCTCTTGGATCTTTCCGACACCTTCAACGCTTTCCCCTCTGAGTCGGATAGGGAAGCAATACAGCCCCTCCTCTCAGAAATAGCCGTCCTTTCTGCCCAAGGTCTCCTTGGGCTCAACTTGGTCAAGACATGGGTGGACTTCCGGATCCGCACCAAGCTGATGTGCGATTACTCGGGGCACGTCACGGACGTGCTCCGATATTCCTCTAAAAATTATCCAGCTGGGGATACCAACAAGACCATCAAGAGTTTCTTGACGGAAAAGTTGGAGGTGATCAAGAACATCGCCGGGTTAGCGCCGTTTACTCGGGACAACCCGGCTCCAGCGGTAAAACCCGATACTTAAACACTTATCCTCACACTTTGACTTGATACAATCACTAACTCTCATTCTTATGCTTTTATCTCAGGCCGACAACGTCTTTTGGAATGTTGAGACCTCCCCTTCCTCCGGAGACCCGGAAGAAGATGAAGAGCCGGCCGATAACGATGAAGGTATTATCCGGGTATTCGGTCGACTCCAGTTACACCATTCCTTTTTCACATATCTCACTTTTCTCCGACTGTACATTCCCGGCTTTCAGGGTTGGAGGACAAGGACGACCAGGAGGACCCGGAGGCTACCGAGTCCGATAAAAGCGAAGTCGAACAAGATGTGACGGTTGGGGCCAAGAGGAAGGCCAGAGGGGTAGTATCCAAGGTTCCCTACTCCCTCATGTCCTCCGAATCCTACTCTTTTTCTAACATGTGTAAACTTAACCAACAACTATCCAACTCATCACACTTGAAGGACCCTCTTCCGGCCAAGCGCAGGGTGACCCGGAGTTCCCCGGGTGACGATCCCCTCAACCCGGGCATCGCCACCTCACCAGTCCGCCGTGCCGGTACTCCTCCACCTCACCCTTCCAACTCTCCTCAACGTCACCCCTCCCCCAACCATCCACTGGCTGGGCAGTTCCGGGTTCCGCTATCAGTTCCCGTGACAGCTTCATCTGCTTCCAGTAGCGAGCTCCCACCAGATTACGCTGTGAACACCGGGTGGGTCTTTGCTATATGATATCCTTGTATACTTGATAATTTTCATCCATTGTCGCTAACTATTTCTCTCTTTTTTCCTTAGCGCCCAAGTCACACTTAGTGACCCGGAGAACATGGAGACAGATAACCGGGAGACGGAGGGGCCGACTGATCATATGGACGCCGCGGCTGGTGGTGATGTTGAAGACAACCAGGAACAAGGCCCCTTGGATTACCCGGCTCGCCAGGAAGCCGGGTCTCCGAAGCCATCTGAAGAGGCTGAGGACGAGGAGTTTGAGATCCTGGACACAAAGACGGGTTCTCCAAACCAGGGCACCCAGACAGTCCGGGTCTCGACCCCAAAGTCGGGGAAAGTTCACCCGCCAGGCGATCAAGCTGCCGGCTCTTCTGGTGTCAGGCCCGAAGACATGACGTTCTCCCAGATGCTTGCCCTGCACACCTTGAGGGCCGATGAAGAAAATATCTTAGAAGCTTTGATAGCTAAACATGAGGTAAATCCGAATAATATTGCCTGTATCCTTATCTAGTCCCCAAGTTCCGAGTGAATTTATTGATAATTTGCCTGGAACTTCATAGTATATCCGACTAATCCTTCCTTGTGTCTCCACTCAGGCGTTCGTGACCCAATCCGAGAAAAAATTGGCGAAGACCACCAAGCTCGTTGAGAAGGAGGCGGCTCTGCGTGAGTCGGCTGAAGCTGAAGCTAGGAGGAGTGGGAAGATCACGAGGAAGTATAGGAGGAGGGCTCATGCAGCAGAAGATGAGCTGACAAAGCTTTCTGTTCAAATTGCCAATACGTATCGTGCTTTGACTGGTACGATTGCTAACTTGATAATTATGATCCGGATTCTCATTCTGATAAATAGTCGGATTTCCTTACTCGTTGTTTTTTCCTACTTTCTGCAGGTCCGGATGAAGTAATCCCGGACGAAGATGACATTGCCAAGTTGAAGACCATCAAGAGCACTATCCGGCAGATGTGCGCCGGAACCAAATGGATCCTTCAGGAGCTGAGGTGGCCGGGTTCCGGGCACGGCAACCTGAAGATGCTGCTGGACGCTTGCTCCACCGTCCCCGAGTGGATTGGGCACTGGAAAAGATCGTCCTGCCGGGTTGGGGTAACCCGGGGTCTTGCGCTGGCTAAGGCGTATTTTCCCAAACTCGAGCCGGCCAAGCTTATAGGCGGGTTTCCTGAGTTTAACCATGACGGGTCCATGTTCTCCGTGAAGAATTTCAAGGCCATCCAGAAGGAAGTCCGTCACCCGGCCAACATAATTGCCGATGGTTTGGACCTTAGTGTCATTATTCCGGCATATGATTCTGATGACAAGGCTATCAAGTCGGATCTTCCCAAGCCATACGATATGCTGGCCCGATGGAAGGCGGAGGCTGCCCAGTTGAGAGAGGAGGCCGCGAAGAAGAAGGCTGAGGCCGATTCTGCGCCTGCTACCTCCACACTAATCGTCCCTCCTCCTGGACGGGCCGGCACTACTGCTGATCCGGGTGCTGCTGCTACCAAGAGTGCTGAAGAGCAAGTCAAGGGACAAGACCCGGCTGGCAAGGGCATGGAGAAGATGGATGCCTCAGCTCAAGATGCCGAGTGATATTTGCTATCCACTATCATCAAATACGTCATTCGGCCAATGGGCCTTTTAAACAATTACTTTTGACGGTGCGCCTGTGCACCTTTGATACTAGTATCGAGACTTGTAATGCACTTTAACGCCTTGATATATCTCGTGGATCTTCTGGCCTTTGGATGATTTTGATATTTATCTGCCTTTGAGCTCATTTATTCTTGATATTCCGACTTACTTTATGGTTCCTTTTGTGAGACTCGGTTTCCGGGTCTCGTGGGTTTTGACAGGTGGACTTTTCTCTAAGTCCCCAAGTCCCCAAGACTCGGATTTTTGGGTTTTTGAGCTTAATAGCTAGATAATTTGTTTCTTTTTTCAACATCCCCAGTCCCCAAGGCCCGAACTTCCGAGTCTAGGGTGTTAGGTCTTTCAAATAGAACAAATTGTCTTTGCCAAAGCCCAAAACCTAGAGCCGTTTCACATAGGTTTTGAAGTTATGCTTAATAAACAGTGAGTTTCCGGTTATTAACCTTGTACTCTGCATAACTTGTGGTTTAGATGACCCGTTTGGCTCTCTTGTACTGTAAGCCGGCTTTCGCGTGGATAATCATGTTGCTACATCTATACGAAGACAGGGTCAGGCAAGTCCCATTGGGCATCATGACTGATTGTGATCATATGCAGCAAATCATGCCACTTTAGTGCGAGTCACATCGAGCTTAAGTAAGAAAAGTCAAGAAAGTTTGGCTCCTTTGTCCGGTTATAAGCTTGCAGCCGTACTCGTTTGCGAGTAATCGGCCCTTATAACTCATAGGCATCATGGCCGTGTCTTTGAGTTTGTAACTGTGCTATTCAAGCAATCAGCCCCCAAGACCTAAATATACGCAAACTGCTAAAGAAGCTAATGTACTAAAAAACAGTAAACAATACTTACCTGGAAGAAAGATAAAAAGTATAACAGAAATAAAAAGTGATGAAGACACATGAAAAGGAAATAATATATTGTTTAACCATCTCTTTATTGATATGAGAAAAGTTAGGTCAGCAGGCCGCCTCATTAAAAACCCTCCAGTCCCCTTAGGTACCCTGGATAGGAAAAGAGTGCGTCTGAAACCTGCTGCCTGTTACATCGTGCAATTCCACTTTATGAATCTAGGCTATACTAAGTATAGTAGGGACGCAGCTGAGCCACGTTCCATGGTCTTTCTTTCTCTTGCATAGATGAAGTGGTATGAGCGGTGTCATTAACCGTAGCCGACTCTTCCCGTGCATCTATCAAGTAATATGATCCATTGTGTAGATTCCGGCTTATGACGAACGGTCCTTCCCATGGCGGTGATAACTTGTGTTTTCCTTCCTTTGATTGTACCAGGCTCAGAACCAGGTCTCCTTCCTGGAAGACCCGGGTTTTTACGCGCCGACTATGATATCTCCGCAAATCCTGCTGATATATGGCTGATCTCTCCAAAGCTTGTTCCCTTTCTTCTTCTAGCATATCCACGGCGTCTTGCCGGGTCTTCTCATTCTCTACCTCGATGTAAGCCGATACTCGAGGTGAGTCATGGATAATATCACTCGGCAATACTGCTTCTGCACCATAAACCATAAAAAACGGTGTCATCTGGGTAGATCTGTTAGGTGTGGTGTTGATACCCCAAACCACTGAGGTTAAATCCTCGACCCATGCACCAGCAGCTCTGATACACGGGACTCGTAAGCGTGGCTTTAATCCACGAAGCAATTCCTGATTTGCTCTTTCCACTTGTCCATTAGCCTATGGGTGGGCCACTGAGGCTATGTCCAAACGGATGCCATTGTTTCCACAAAACTTCTCCATCTCGCCAAGGGACATGTTGGTTCCATTGTCGGTGATTATGCTGTGGGGATATCCGAACCGATAGATAATCCTTTTCAGAATTGGTGACTGGTATGACCTCAACCCACTTGGTAAACTTATCAACGGCCACTAAGAGATGTGTCTTTTTGCAAGGTGACATGTGGAAGGGGCCAACCATATCCATACCCCAAACAGCGAACGGCCAGGTTAACGGGATAGTCCGCAGTTCCATAGCCGGCACATGGGTTTGGCGAGCGTACCTTTGACATCCGTCACACCTTGCCACCAAGCGCTCCGCGTCTGCTAGGGACGTGAGCTAGAAGAAACCATGTCGATAAGCTTTGGCCACAAGGGATCTTGTGGATGCGTGATGCCCACAATCACCTTCATGGATCTCCTTGTGGATCTGTCGGCCTTCTTCTGGTGCTACACAGCGCAAAAAGACTCCTGCTGCACTTCTTTTGTACAACTCCCCATTGATTATAGAATATCCTTTTGCTCGCCTCAGAATTTGTCTTGCTAATACCTCCTGCTGTGGTAACTTGCCCCGTGATAGGTAGGCCAGGAACGGCTCTGTCCACTCGGGAACAACACGTACTGTGGCCACGAGCTCCAAATCCGGGTCTTGATTTGCCAGTTCTTCCTCAGACTCGGTTTTAACTGATGGTCGCGATAGCTCATCCAGGAAAACATTAGGTGGAACCGGCTCTCTGCGCGAGCCGAGTCTGGCGAGTGCGTCTGCTGCCTCGTTTTTTCTTCTGTCTATGTGCTCCACCTCATACCCGGAAAAGCATCCGGCAACCCTGTCCACCTCTCTGCGGTATGCTGCCATAGTTGCATCTTTTCTATCCCAAGTTCCTGAGACCTGCTTTACTACAAGGTCCGAATCTCCAAAGCATCGTTTCCTCTTAACGTTCATCTCCTTGGCTACCTTTAAGCCATGCAATAGGGCCTCATACTCGGCCACGTTATTGGAACAATGAAAATGAATCTGCAACACGTAACTTAACTTGTCTCCTTTGGGTGATGTTAGCACCACACCAGCCCCTGATCCCTCGTACTGCTTGGAACCATCAAAGTGCATTATCCAAGACTCGGAATTTGGAGCCATGGTGGGCATGCCTGTGTGAGTCCAATCGTTAATGAAATCGACTAGAGCTTGAGATTTGATTGCTGACCTGGGCTCGTAGTTGATGTGATAATCTCCCATCTCGATCGCCCACTTGGCTATTCTGCCTGTTGCGTCCGAGTTTCTGATTATATCCGACATTGGTATAGAACTGACCACTGTTATGGGGTGTTCCTGAAAATACGGCTTCAGTTTCCGGCTGGCCATGAAGACCCCGAAAACTAGCTTTTGCCAATGTGGGTAGCGCTGTTTTGCCTTTGATAATACCTCGCTGACATAATAAACCGGCCTCTGGACCGGGTGATCTTTCCCATCCTCCTTACGCTCGACAACAACCACTGCGCTAACCGACCGGGGCCCGACTGCAACGTATAATAGCATGGGCTCTTTAGGACCCGGGGCTGCTAGGACTGGTGCCTCAGATAACTGCTTCTATAGTGCTTCGAACGCCTCGTCGGCCTCTTGATCCTATACGAATTTATCAGATTTCTTCAAGAGCCGGTATAAGGGTATTGCCTTTTCTCCGAGTCTGGATATAAACCGGCTGAGCGCTGCTACGCACCCTGTGAGCTTCTGAACATCCTTCAAATTTTCTGGCTTTTTCAGACTTTGGATAGCTTTGATTTTATCTGGATTTGCCTCAATCCTCTCTCAGAAACGATAAAGCCGAGTAATTTCCCGGCTGGGACTCCAAAGACACACTTTGTTGGGTTAAGTTTCATCTGGTACCTTCTCAGGTTCTTGAACGTTTCTTTTAGATCATCAATAAATGTCTCCGCTTTCCTGGTCTTGATCACCACATCATCCACGTATGCGTGAACATTGCGTCCAATTTGGTCCTCAAAGCACTTCTGAATACACCGTTGATAGGTTGCGCCAGCGTTCTTCAATCCAAACGTCATGGTCTTGTAGGAGAAGGCCCCAAAAGGGGTTATAAACGATGTTTTCTCCCAATCTTCCTTCTTGAGCTTGATCTGATGATACCCGGAATATGCGTCCAGGAAACATAATAGGTCACTTCCAGCTACTGCGTCTATGATCTGATCTATCCTTGGTAGTGCAAACGGATTCTTTGGGCAATGCTTGTTGAAACTTGTATAATCGATGCACATTCTCCACTCATTGGTCTTTTTCATCACGAGAACCGGGTTTGCTAACCAGTCCGGGTGAAATACTTCCATGATAAAGCCGGCTGTAAGCAGCCGTGCGATTTCTTCTCCTATAGCCTTCCTTCTTTCTTCATTCATTTTCCTCAGGCCCTGCTTCACAGGCCTGGACTTGGGATCAACGTGCAAACTGTGCTCTGCCAGTTCTGTAGGGATACCCGGCATGTCGCTGGGCGTCCAGGCGAACACATCCTAATTCGAACGAATGGACTCCACAAGTGCTTTCTCCTGTTCGCTGTCCAAGTTAGATCCTATAGCAAATTGCTTGGAGGGATCACCCTCGACAAAAGCCACCATCTTGGTGTCATGCGCTGCCTTGAACTTCTCCCTCTCATCTTCAGTATTCGGCCTTTTTAACGATGTTCTGTCATCCGGGTCTACTTGAGACCGGTAATACTTGAGTTCCTCTTTTCTGCAGGCTTGTTCAGCCATTGCTGCATCTCCTTCATCGCACTCAGCCGCTATATCCCGATTCCCATGTATAGTGATGGTCTGCTTTGGACCCGGGATTTTTAGCTGTAGATACACATAACATGGCCTGGCCATGAACTTAGCGTAAGCCGACCTTCCGAATAGCGCGTGATAAGGGCTGCGCAACTTGACCACCTCGAAAGTGAGCCACTCATCCCGGAAATTGTCCTTCGATTCTCCAAAAGCTACCTCCAGTGTGATTTTTCCCTCGGGGCACGCTGAGTGACCCGGTACTATCCCGTGAAAAACTGTCGAACTCTTCTGTAGCTGGGACTCCTTGAGACCCATGCGTAGAAAGGTTTCCCAATATAAGATGTTGATGCTACTACCGCCGTCCATTAAGACCTTTTTCAGCTCATAACCATTAACCTGCGGCGCAACTACCAATGCTAAGACTCCCGGGTGTTCTATCCTTTCCGGGTGATCCCTTCTGCTCCATGTTACGTCCTGCTCTGACCATCTCAGGTATCTCGGAACGGCCGAGGCAACTGAGTTTACCGCCTTTTTCAGTATCTTTTTATCCTTGTTGGAAATTCCTGTAGTGTGTACGTGATATTGTCCCAACTGCTTGGGGTTGGCCTGGAAACCTCCAGCTCCCCCTGGTTATTACCCGGATTTCTGCCTGCCGGGTTGCCGGCTGGGGGTGGGCCGTGGCCCGGGTTTCCACCCGGACCCGGTCCTCCTCCCCGACCTGCACCTTGCATAGCCTTGTTTATTTCCTCGTTCTTCCATCTGTGTAGGTCCGCACATTGCTCCAACGAATGGTTAGCCGGCCTACCGTTTCTGCTGTGCTTTGGGCACGCCATCCTGAAGATATCCCAATTGTTACCCGGCCTTGGCGGTCCTTGATAATTTCCTCCGTTCTGGTTTCCTCCATTGAAGTTTCCTTCCGCCCTGGGTCTCGAAGACCCGGCTTCTGTGCTAGCGACAAACTCGGAGCTTCCCTCAAACGGGCGCTTATTCTGGTTGTTCCCATTGTTACCTCCATTGTTACCCGGCGTTGATCCATTGCCGGTTCTTCCATTGTTGCTTGTGTTTGCTTTTGCTTTCTTGTCATCGACATCCTCTTCTGTAGTATCTGTTGCAGCGTGCTTGTTGCATGCATCCATTAGCTCTCCCATCGTAACCTCTGAAGCATTTCGACTAGATTTCATGCGAGTTAACTTTTGCACTAAAGGTATGTACTTGCACGTCTTTGCCATCGCTTGAAACGCATCCTTGGGCTGAATATCCATAGATGAGTGAAGTATCTCCATGACTCGGCGCACCCAACTGCGCGCCGATTCTCCCTTCTTCTCGACACACCGCTCTAGGTCATCAATAGTAAATAGCTTTCTACATGTCCCATGAAAGTGCTTGATAAACGTAGTTTTCAACTCCTCCCATGACTTGATGGATCCCTCCGGTAGATTATTGAACCATAACTTTGTTGCTCCTTCTGACATCATTAAGTACATGAACTTGGCTTTAAGATTTTCAGTTGCGTTGCGAATTGACATAGCCATCTCATAGCTGCTCAACCATGTTTCTGGATGCATAGTCGGCTCATAATTCACTACTTTGCCTGGTTCCTTGAATTTATCCGGGTAAGGCTCAGCTCTGATGTTATCCGATAGACACTTAGGCCCAGCGAGATTAGTCGGAACCGGTCTCACTCGGGAAACGTGTGATCCTGCGGGGGGCGCGGCTGGACGCGGCACCGCTGCTGGTCCATGCACCGCAGACCCGGCCGCGTCTCACCTCGCTCTGGAACTATCCACAATAGCTTGCGCTGCTGAAGCCGCTGGTACTGCTTGAACGCGGGAAGGAGGCGGCATTTGCTGCTGCTCTGCCCTCCGTCGCGCTGAGCTTGTCTGAATATTGCCGGTATTGGCTCGTTGCTGGCTGATATACGGTGTTCCATGCATTCCACTTCTGTTGTCCGGGTAATTAACTTGCTGTGCCATTGCCGTATGCAATAAATCGATCGCCCGTCGGGTCTGCTCCGCATGGGGTGACTCTCTTACGGGGATCTGATTCAATGCTAACGTTGCAGCATACACGTTATCCATGGGGTTGTTGTAATGACCTGCTGGCGTGCAAAACCGCGATGGTGGTGGTGGTTGTAATGTATTGCCGGTAGTAACTCCAGTCTGTTATATGGGTAACCCGGCCTGCGTGTTTACCGGTTGTGCTCCTCCAGTTGCGGGTTGATGTACAGTTCCTTGGTTCGCCGCTGGAATCGGTTGGTCCTGAGGTGTGATGAATAGTGTGGCCGGGTTTATAACTCCACCCGTTGCTGGTAATTTGGTCTGGTGCCTTTGACGCACCCTGGTTGTCTCTTCTCGGAGCCGGTTCTCCAATGCATCTAGATCGTGCTGGCGTGCAGCTACCCCTTGTTTATTTGCTTCCACTTGCCTTCTCTGTTGCTCCAATGCACGACGGGCTACATCCAGATACCTAGCACGCTCCGCCGCGTTTTCCGGGGTTATGACTGTGGCTAGAACGGTGGGATCCAGGATCAGGTTGTTGTTGAACAGGGCCGGTGTTGCGGATTTGAAGGACCCGCCCCTGGCGTCCGGTTTGCCAGATATCCGAACATGTTTGCCTGCAACTCGCTATCCGCCGCATGGCTGGTAACTGATGCCGATTCTCCGTCGACCCGGGTTAAGACCGGGTTTCCTTCAATCGGATTTTGCTGCTGGGCCAATGCTTGTGTTGTTCCGACAGCGGCCGCGGTCACGTTCCCCTGATTAAGATTGGTTGCGGGGGCCGTGTAAACCGCGACCTGGCGCACAATGCTTGGCGCAGATTCGTATTCTTCCTCATCATCGCTGTCTTCCTCGTACCGGTCCTCCAGCAGGTGCAGGATGGACTCGGTGTCATCTTCTCTCATAACCCGGCCACGCGGGGACCATGCCGGCTCCTCCGGCTGTTCCCTCTTCGTGGTGGGCTCTTCTGCCGGATCTATCGTCCCGACCGATTCCTCCCCATCGGACTGAACGCAGGTGGCCTCCCCTGACACAGAATCAAATCCAAAATTGTCAGGAGCTAAACCGGACGTACGTACCATGCCAATGAAGACGTTGATCCGGCCGATTGTCACGACAGATCCGGATTCGAGCAGATCCGACTCTGGCCCCCAGCCAAAATCGTCCACCATCTTCTCTCCTTCGGGGTTGGTGTAGATCTCGCCGACGACGAGTTTCTTCATGTTCTCCCGAGCTTCTCCCGTGATGTAAACACCCTTGGACGTAGGCCCCACGGTGGGCGCCAACTGTCGTGGGATAATCACGGGTTACCGGGGGTAACTTGTCTTGGGGCAAATCGACTCGAGTGTTTGGGAGAGGGTTTAGCTCGAAGGAAACCATGGTGATATGCGATCTGGTAGCCGGCAATCAAGTCGCCGAGTCTACGATCTAAATATATTAACTCGATACTGGTGTTACAATGGATACTCGAAATCTCTCGATCTGGCGATCAGGTTCTTGCTCACGAAAAAGCTTGTCTAACCCTAACCTAGGGACCGGCTTATATAACATCCGGACCCCCTGGCTTACTCTCCAAGGCGCACTCTGAATCCTACCCGGACACTGCTTACTAACCCTAAACTTCCTTACCGGAACCCACAATCCGGGTTACGAGGCCTTCGTTCCTGGGCCTCCTAGAAGCTTCTTTATCCTAAGCCGGGTCTTGCGCAGCGTCCTTTGGGCCGAGTTACTCCTTGGCGTTAGCCTACCGGGTTATCATCCCTCCATCAAGGCTGCCAGAGACGTACGCTGTAGGTTCTGCGGGACTACATGCACATGGGTGGGATTCCTTACGTCCCACGGACTCTGGGGTCTATGAGTGTCTGCCAGGGGCGCGTAGATATCCATCGTGAGGGGTGGAATCGGGCGTTCAACCTGCTGGTAGAAATGGGTGGGCATGTGTTGTGCGGAGAAGCACGGTTTGGCTTGGACCAACAACCGGGCCCAACACCTAAGTGGGAGTGGACAGGATCTCGAGCCTGGTTGCGCAACATGGTATTGGTCGTCCATGGGTAAAGTAACGCACCTCTGCAGAGTGTAAAAGGATGTGGCATGCCCCTTGTTCCGGGAAGGAGCTGCGAACGCCGCAGGAAAGGCAACTCCATGAAAGTTCTAATCCTGTGAAGATCTGGCGGGCATAGTCTTCAGAATTAAAAGCAACCTCTTGAAGAAAGATTTACAAAAACCTTGCATTAGCTTATGACTCTTTTGAGTCTAAAGCTGTAGTTAGTGCATCAAACTATCCCCTATATATCATGAACTTACTGAGTAATGCTCCTTACTCATTCGTTCCCGTTTGACCCCCTGCTTAGAGTTGAAGCCTGAGGGAAGTCGTCATCGTGAAACCATCACTACCTCATGAAGCTAGATGGACTCATCTCTTACTTAGTCAGGAAAGCATCGTCATCAACAACGCTGATGGAGAAGAAGCTATCATGGTGTAGGTGGAGTCCATTCTCGGACTTAGTTGTTCAAGCCATAGATTAGGGCTGACATCAGCCATAGTGGATTTAGTTCTGAGCTAGAGTAATTCTCCAGCTTGGATCTTTGAATTGCTTCTTCTGATGTTTCATTTGTATGCGATCTTCTTTGATTCATCAAAGAGATTCTCAAGATTTTGTAATGAAGTTTGTATCCTATAGATTTGCTTGGACCCACTGTGTTTCTGTTGTACCACTCTGAGAGATGTAATATTCACGGATAAGTCCTTCTGTGAGTATTATGTCACCGACTTGCGCACTACACATGCAGTGGTGTGCTAGGTCACCACAGATGGTATCAGAGCGAAGCGACCTTAGGTATAAAACCTTTTAGGAGATCTGTTGGTTGGTAAATAATATAGGAATTCATCTTATCTAAACCATATTTCCTACAACTATGATGATCATCCACTTGAGAATGATGCAATCATACTTGCATAGAATCTTCCTACTCAACTTGAGTAAAGATACTTATCTCTTATCTTAATACCTAGGTATGAATAGTTAGAATTCTAGCATGTATCTGTGTTATTGTGAAAAGGAGAGTTCTGAAATATTCAGAGATGATTAAGTCACAGTGATGATTATCCCATTCTATGAATAAATAGGATGGAGTAGAACATGGTATAGAATAAGTATAGGAGCCAACAATTAGGGATATTTGAGAATTATGAAGAGTCATCAGACCATGGTAACTACGGGGTATATACCATATCCTTGGTTAACAAGTCTGGAGGTGAATCATTATAGTTTAGTACATAGTTAGGATAAGGCATAAGCATTGATGGAAGCTACATTACTACTCCTACGATGTGATCAACACCATGAAGGATCAACAGATGCAATGAGAAGTTTATCATAGTCAAGATGTAGTAATTCAAATGACATAGTACTTAGTTCTATACGGAACCAAGTTAGACAACAACTACTATAGGATCGTTTTGTCTTGGTTTATTCCATTGCACTAAGGCATGCAATTGGAGTAATTACCTGGGCAAAGAGTGGTTGTGTAGAATAGGACTGCAAGGTAATATATACCTACTTGTAGTGTATAGCATTTAAGAGCCTTGGTACTTGAGATGTTTTACTCTAACTACTTCTATTTCACAGGCTTTTGATGCATGGGTGATAAATGCATTTGAGATTTATTGGATCTTCTTTGGATCTTTGATTGACTAGATCTGTACATGAAGATTGAACTTGATGTGCAAATGCATGTGCAAACACTGAGCTCTATCTTGATGTTGCTGGTCTAGAGGGCATAGGATTAGTATGAGAGCGTTCTGAGTTATCAGCAGTTGGAAACAATAACAAAAGCTCCGGAAGACTAGGAAGTCAAGAAGACAGAGATCAATAAAGCACTTATGGGAATGGACCACATTCCACATTTTTCTTGGAGTTGATGATATACTTCATCAACACATGGTGCGCTACCACAAGTGATGCCAAGATGAAAATATGAGTAGTTATATCTTAGAAAGAAATATGTAGAAGTTCGATAGGTTAACTTATAGAGTCACCCCGGAGAAGTCAAAACAAAAAAGATGTAGAAGGACCATAGGAAGTAACCAATGGAATAGGTTATAGTCACCTATAGGAAAGAGTTTAAACTCGAGGAAACTAGAAGATATTTTCACTAAAAAAATTGAGTCTTAGTCAATGTACACTATGTTGTACAAGTTTCTTTGAGGGTATTCCTCTTGTAACTATTAGATTGAATCAAATGGAGTCCTAAATCTAGACAATATCCAGTATACTGGAAGAGTCTTATGGGTTATTTATCACCTGGTGGATATATCAAATGTTTTCTAGAAAGTTCTGAGAGGTAGGAAACCATACATATTCATCGGAGAACGAAACTTGGTATCCACTATATGGTGGAAATACCACGTGTTCTTCATAAGACCATTAGGAAGGCCTAGTAAAGAAACAAAGTTGTCATAACAACTGGCTAAGTATGAGGTCATCATGCAAGACAGTGTAAGGTGAACAATTGAGAAAAGAGGCTACACATGCCAAGATCAACACAAGAAACAGATGTGAAGATTCAACGGTCTACAGAAGTTCTCTCTACCTATCTTTACGTGAGAGAGGCTGAACTTCGGGCCGAAGTTCTTGTTAAGGGGGAGATACTGTAACATCCCAGTGTTTAGGAGGTTATAAGGATCTAAATTTAATATGTGCATTTGCAAAGCATGCATCTAAAAGTACGGGAAATTTTGGCGCGAAAGTTCAAACAAAGCAAAGTGACCAAACTTTCACTTGACATGATGAAAAAGGTCTAGTTCATCTGGTCAGGAGTACATTTGGAGTGATCTTTATAACATAGTATCTCTACAAACCAAATCATCTGATTACACAAACCATAATTGGTTGTGACCAATACTAACTCTTAACAAGTCTAACCTCAAGTCTATAAGAGACTTGGGATAAGTCACTAGGTATCTAGAACTCAAAGAGGGGTGAGAATCCAAATCTCATAATTAATGATCATACTTTCACCAATGAGTAATACACAACTTAACCATCTCATCAACAAAGATGTCATCACCTATAAAACAACAACTCTCCAAGTTATCAACCAGTCACATCACACCTTTATAAACTATCTCATAATTGTGAAGTGCACATTCACAATCAAATAACAAAGATTTAATAAAACACAACAGATACAAACCAGTGTTAACTCAAAATCCACAAGTGGGAAATGACTTGATAATTTTATTAACATATTTATCGAATATGTACATATCTCATCAACCATAAAAGAAATATCTAAAAGAAAATATAAATCTTCTTAAACTACTGATAAACCTTGATCATTACCTATGATCTTACCAAACCTCTATGCCTGCATCATGAATACAAATCAAGGATATAAAATCAAAACATGGCACTCTAAGTAACCAAGTAACAACCATGATCAACGCCATTAAGTCCAATCACTTTCACAGGCTCATTGTTTTAATCACCTTAAGCAAGTGATCATATGAAAGCTCAACACATCAAGGAACCATCTGATCAACTTACTATCTTAAGTTATCATTTCATTAGTATTCCACACTCCTATTCAAATTCAACAAATCAACAACTAAAGTATCTCTGGATACAAGTAATGAATAACAACAAGTATAACCTCTATTAGGAATTGGATTGAAAGCTAAATAAAACCAATCATGTATGAGACAAGTGTCTAACTTATGGGAAGCCAAACCAGAAGTATATGGAAGGATAATAAAAGCATGAGTTAACTCTTAATCTAGATCTTATTATTTTGTCTAAATCATTTTATCTTGTTATACTTTAATCCTCTCTAAGACTTTCTGCAAGAGAAGCAACCCACAAGACAGAAGGAACTACCACAGGAAGATATCCAAGAAGATTATTTAGAGTGAGCTAGAAGTGCTACTCTAAGGTACTATAAGAGTACTTGGAAACTCTTATAACTTGATCTGATCATATTGACCCTCTTGAAATTGTGTGATACTCCAATGTTAGTGTTATATAGAAGTAGTTTGGTAACAAGTTTCTAGACCTTCTTAACAGATCACTTTTGTATACTCAAACAATTGAGTGTCGTACCCAAATAAACAGAAGGTTGAATAACCTAGTACATCACAGTCTCTTGTATATGAAAAGTAATTTGGGGACAAGCCTTGCAAACTTGTCAACAGATCCTTCTTATATGCTTAAGGCTAATTGATGTCATAAAACAAACTCCCATATTTTTATAATCATCTAAGTAAAATCTTTTCTTGGAAACACTAGTTGTTTACACCACAAGGGTGAGATAGTTGAAGATGGAATCCATGAGTGGATCTTCCTTGCAAATGACAAAGGTGATAAGAGAAGACGAGTGGCAACTAGAGAGAAGAACTTCAAGCAACAGAAGACCACAAGAAGCAACAGTGCCTCAGTAAGGGAATACAAGAAATTATTCAGTGAACCATTAGGAAATAATAAAGAACCAATAACCTTTGTCAAGCCCATCAGAAATGAGGAACTCATAGTAATATCTTAAATGGAAAGAAATCTTAAGTATGAAATAATAACAAGTCATTGCATCCACATGTCTTGATATGTGGAAGTAGGTGAAAACAAGCTTAATATCTTGTTTTCCAAATCCTCTTCATATGTAGGACTAACAGATGATAACAAATATCCATCTAAATATAACCATGCAAATGATTACATGTTCTAAAACAAATATGGGATAATATCCATAATGGAACCTATGTATAAAACAAGAAAGTAAGATCCCAAAATCATACATGTTTTTCACTTGATCAAGTACTAAAAAAAACGTCAACCTTTCTTACACCCACCTAAGTAAAATGGCAAACAAAATTTCTAAGAGATTCAATTATAAAAGATGGCATGGTATCATAAAAGAAAACAAGCCCCTTTACCAATTAAATCATTTGGTATGATTTGGAATAAAATTCCCTATTGGGTGGTTTTATTACTATGCCTAAAAAAATAAAACAATACCAAAGCTTACAAAGTATTTCCAAAAAGGTATTATACCTAAAAATTACCCAATAGAAAACATATCATTATTTCAATAGCATATTAGTGGGGTTGTTTTCATGTCATAGAATACACTAAGTGATTTTTAATCCATATGAAATTTAAATAGAGAGAAAATAACAAAAATCACTTAATCTAGCACCTTAAATAAAAAATACAAATATTGCTCAAATTCACCAAAACAAAACATGGTGAGCTTGGAAATTTGATGAGGAATCCAAAACTGATTTTTATTATTTTTTTTGTTTACAGAAAGGCCCTGAAAACAGTGGTTCTTTTAAATAGAAGGACCTAGTGGTAAACTTTAAAACCTGTCAGGGGGTTATGCACAAAAACACCCTTTTGTCTTCCTCCAGGCCGGCAGGGAGCGTGTCGACGCCGCCGTCGACGCCTCGCCACCTCACGCTTGCCGCTCTTGGAAGGAGAAGTACACCACATCGTTCCTCACACCCTCCTCTATCCCCTCACACACTTTCCCCTCTCTCTCTGCTGCTCTGTGCGCGGAAATCGCTAACTCTAGCCCGTACGGCCGCCAGCCATTGCCGACGATTCCGGCCACCCCTTGAGGAATTAAAGGCACCGGAGGATGCGCCGTGACCTCCTAGTTCTCCTCGTCGAGCCACACTTGCTGGGAAGATTGGAGCCGCCCGCAATCGGTCGTTCCTTTTCCTCTCTGTCCCGGTCGCTGTGGAAGCTCGATGTGCCCAACCATCTGCACCAACACCTTCCTGGTGAGCCGCCGCACCTCGTGGTGCTTTCGCTTTTCAATTTCATCCACGGACTCGCCGTGTTGCTGTAACCCAAGAAGCGCCGCCGTCGTTGAGCTCGCCGCCGGCGACCCCTTGACCATTTGGTCTTGCCGCCACCACCCCAGCACTCGTCGTGGGCTCCTCTACCGAGTGCAACATTTGAATTGAGCCAATTTGCAGTGAATTGATGGAATGATATCCATCTCAGAGGATTCGAACCATGGTGACGTCATCCTGATGTCATGGGAGAATTTCTTTTCTTTTTTCCTTTATTTTATTTACCATTCGAACATGACAGGTGGGACCCACCTGTCAATTTGAATATTGGCAGAAAAATTATTAATCTTATTAATTCAATAACTTTGATTCTCTAATTCAGAAAAATACAAATAATATACCAAATTAAACAGAAAAATATAATCTAAATGTTTATGAACTTTTCAAAAAATATTTAACAAAATTTAAAATTAAATAATTTTTCAATTAAATTAAATCATTAAAAATAGAGAAAATAATAAATAATCCATAAAATCAGAAAAAACAAGTTATATGTCAAAATGGTCCAAATGACAAATGCAACTCACCTATGATATTTTCAAAGTCATTTGACCAAGTTTTCATGTGTGCAATGTTTTGTTTAGTCATTTAATTCATTTAAAATCAATAAATTAATAACTTGTTCAAATATTTTCAGAAAGCATTGAATGATATATCAAATTAAAGAGAAAAGCATTTCCAATTCAAATATGTCAAACATAAAACATATTATTCAACTTATAAACTTGTTTCCAAAAGTATAATAAAATTCTATAATGTTTCATTATAATCACAAATAACTGCCACAACATTATTTTCTTTATTAATAAAACCCTCATGATTTCACACCAACTAAACCTATCATCACATAGTCATTAGCAAGTATGTGATGATAGATTTAGTTGTATTAGTTCCCCATTTTCAAATAAACTTGATGTCATTAGCTCTACACCTTAGAACATAAAATCAAATGTGTTTATTAACTTATCAGTAGTTGTTTCCCATATAATAGTGTTCTCAAGTTTGATCATGTGATAACTATTTATAACCTAAACATAATAACAATTGTGTGTTAAGTAAAAGTGAAACACATGTGAGTCTAAAACAAGTAATAACAACATCACCACAAGTAACAAAACAACTCACCTAAAACCTGTGTGTTTAAGATATTGTATCAAACGTGGCTTACACTTGTAAGCTGGGGTATTTTCCAGGGTATTTCACGATGCATCTCATTACTATGCATGTATCATCCTTGCCATTGTTTTCTGTAGCCCTTGCCAGGACTACTTTGCTATCTTTCAGATGTCGGGATTTTCTACGCGACCCTCGAACCTCGAAGACCTGGATTATTATTGTTATTTCAATCTCAGGCAAGTTCATCACTTGCTCATATCCTTTGCAGTACTTCATAGCAAAAACCCTATCGTCTTATCACCTACTCTCAAAAGAATGCATGATCCTATTTTTTATAATAATATGACTAACTGAATGACTACCCGAGTGGTAGTGTTCTGTTTGGTGGGTGGATGGAACCATGGTAAGATGAATAGGTCAAAGGAAGGTTCCATCTGCATGGGAAAGTATTACCTAGGATTAATCACAACTGCCGTCAGGATTCTTGCGTCGTAAATTCGCGTTAACCATGGGTCTTCTATGGGGGGAGTAAGTCAGCCGTGATCTTTTCTCGTTCGCATGTCAACGGGCTGCCAGAGACGTACGCTGTAGGTTCTGCGGGACTGCATGCACATGGGTGGGAGCCTTTACGTCCCACGGACTCTGGGGTCTATGAGTGTCTGCCTGGGGCGCGTAGATCTCCATCGTGAGGGGTGGAATCAGGTGTTCAACCTGCTGGTAGAAATGGGTGGGCATGCGTTGTGCGGAGAAGCACAGTTTGGCTTGGACCAACAACCGGGCCCCACACCTGAGTGGGAGTGGACAGGATCTCAAGCCTGGTTGCGCAACATGGTCTTGGTCGTCCATGGGTAACGTAGCGCACCTCTGCAGAGTGTAAAAGGATGTGGCATGTTACCCCTTGTTCCGGGAAGGAGCTGCGAACACCGTAGGAAAGGCAACTCCATGAAAGTTCTAATCCTATGAAGATCTGGCGGGCATAGTCTTCAGAATTAAAAGCAACCTCTTGAAGAAAGATTTACAAAAACCTTGCATTAGCTTATGACTCTTTTGAGTCTAAATCTGTAGTTAGTGCATCAAACTATCCCCTATATATCATGAACTTGCTGAGTAACGCTCGTTACTCATTCGTTCCCGTTTGACCCCCTGCTTAGAGTTGAAGCCTGAGGGAAGTCGTCATCGTGAAACCATCACTACCTCATGAAGCGAGATGGAGTCATCTATTACTTAGTCAGGAAAGCATCGTCATCAACAACGCTGATGGAGAAGAAGCTATCAAGGTGTAGGTGGAGTCCATTCTCGGACTTAGTTGTTCAAGCCATAGATTAGGGCTGACATCAGCCATAGTGGATTTAGTTCTGAGCTAGAGTAATTCTCTAGCTTGGATCTTCGAATTGCTTCTTGTGATGTTTCATTTGTATGAGATCTTATTTGATTCAGCAAAGAGATTCTCAAGATTTTTTAATGAAGTTTGTATCCTATAGCTTTGCTTGGACCCGCTGTGTTTCTGTTGTACCACTCTGAGAGATGTAATATTCACGGATAAGTCCTTCTGTGAGTATTATGTCACCGACTTGCGTACTACACATGCAGTGGTGTGCTGGGTCACCACACACGGTTACCTGGAATTTCAAAGCCGGACGAACTGCTAGCAAGAAATAAGTTCAAAAACCCTTCTTGGCAAAGGCAGGTAAACGACATTAATGCTAAGGGCGAGCGCATATACAAAACCGCAGCTGAAAATTCGGAAGCCGCATTCGCCATCCTTAATGACGATCGGTACTTGTAACATCCCAAGTATGAAAATATCCCTTAGAATGTTTGATTTATTGTTTTGATTCAAGCATTGCATCATGTCATCATGTTTAATCATTTGTTTGCAATTGTTACTATTTGTTTTGCATCTGTTTTATCTTGTTTTCATAATCAAACTCAAACAAATTTCAAATGGTTATTTCATACTTGATCTGTTACAACTTTTGGAATAAAAATAACAAATGAAAACAACCATTTTATTCCATGTTGATAACTCCTTAATTTGTTGGTTTTAATCAAACCATTAATCCAATCAAATAATTCTAAAACATTTTCAAATTCAAACCAAGGCTAAAAATCAGTACCCTTTTGAATCCATGAATTCCACCAAACAATTATAAACTTTAAATCATGTTAAACCTTAGGGGTAACCCTATCAAAAATGCCTTGTTTCTATAATGTTAAATTAATATTTAAAATTCATCCAATTTGGTTTCAAATACCAACAACATTTTACATCTCAAATTTTTGAAAACAAACTTTGGCATTTGGTTGCTTTTGGTCTAACAAGCCTAACTTAATTTTTCTGGAATTTTTCCTAAACAGAAATCTATCCATTTCTTCCAATTCCGTTTTCAGAAAAAAAAAACAGAAAAAAAGGACCAAAAGCGCTGCGCGCGCGGCAGCTAGCAGCAGCCCAACCCACCTAACCTACGCGCGCGCAAGCCCAGCCCGCTAACACAACTTACCGGTTCGAAAACGATTGCGTCATCGTCTCCCCCGTGTACGGCAGTGCATCCGGGCACTCCACGTCGGAGTACGGCCGCGCCGACGGCCAGGAGAGCGCCGTGGCCCCTATTTAGCCCCTCGAGCAGCGCGCGCAGCCCTAGGCTAACCCTAGGTCCTCGCTCCCCGCGCCGCGCCGCCAATTCCTGCTCTCTGTCGCCACTTCCCCTCTCTGTTTCTCCTCGCCGGCGACAACTCCCTGAACCTCGCCATGGCGCCGCCTCCTCACTGCCCTACCTAGCCAATTCTACACGGGAACGACATCGCCACTCTCCCCTCTACCCGTTGAACACCTAATCGCCACCGGTAAGCCACTGTCTCGCCGCCGCGATCTTCTCCCTCTCCGGCCACCGTGCCTCCGTATCTGAACCCGAGGTTGCCGTCGACGGTGCAGGGGACCTCGACGTGATCTGAGCACGGCTATCCATCCACCTCTTCCTCCTCTACGTTTTGAACACCGGAGCTAGCTGGGAGGGGCACTGCAGCCGCGCCGCCGTCCTCTTCCCCGCCGACGTCGCCTCCGTCATCAGTACGTCACCGTCGAGCTCTCCCTCGGCCAAATCCCGGTGAGCTCCACCGTTCTTCTTCCCCTCTCTCCCTCCTGTGCATCGTCACGCACCCGTGCACGTTCTGCACACG
Source organism: Alopecurus myosuroides (assembly GCA_028641055.1). Lineage (NCBI taxonomy): Eukaryota > Viridiplantae > Streptophyta > Magnoliopsida > Poales > Poaceae > Alopecurus > Alopecurus myosuroides. The sequence continues at coordinate 82,734 of JAPCYS010003906.1, forward strand.
TCCAGCACTCAACCGCAGCGAGCACCACCGTGCAGATCAACGCCGGTGAAGTTTCTGTCAGTCGAGCAAAGTGTCGTTCGTCAGTTTCGTCAGTGTAACGCTTGGTTCTGACACTATATCCTCACTGCGTCCCTATATCTGTCAAGCGAACGCGCAGCAGCGCAGCGGTTCAGTGTATCGTGCGCGAGGGCGAGGTGCTGGGTTCGATCCCTAGCACCCGGGATTAAATCCCTCTTTTTTTCGTTCGAGCGCTGACAGCCCTGGCCCAGCTGTCAGTCACTCGTGTGCCACGCGGGCACAGCGAGCCCACGGGGCCCCCCTGGCAGTGTTTGGGTGGGTCTTTCCGTGAGTATAAAAAGTTTTAAAACGAATCTGTTTTATTTCTCCTATTTCTTTTAAATGGCAGAATAAAACACTAAACTTTAAAAATCAATAACTTTTAATCTATAAGTCTAATACATAAAAGTTATATATGTTTTCTGTTCAAAATCAAATGATCTTTCCAATTATTCCATTTGTGAACTGTTTTGAATTTTCCAAATACATTTAAAATTCAAATTTGAATAATTCAAATGTAATTTGCAATAATTCATAAATAATTCATACTAATTCCAAATAAGGCAAATAAAATCTGTTTTTCATACCATTTTGAATATCCTATTCAAATATAAAATTTGTTTCATTGTTTGAATAATTTAAATTGCCTAAATGATTTAATACTTGTTTAATTCATTTAAATTTGTTAAAAATCATAACTTGCTCAAAATAAAATATTTTTGAACATGCAAAATATGTTTTCAAACCATCAAAGGGTGAACTTTTCAAAAGTGAATTTGAATTTATGTTTTGAACAAATAAAATTCAAATAAAATTCAAACTTGTTTTAAATTCAATTAAAACTTGTTTAATATTGCTTAATTCATAACAAATTCATCCTAATCTAAATTTCAATATTTGAAACATGTAATCCAACTAAAATTTGATGTTCTTTTCAAATATAAATTTTGTTAATTGTTTTGCACACTTTAAATTGATGAAAACAATAATTGTTTGTGTGACATGTTTAAGTAACCAAATTTTCCAAACTTAATAAATAATTTCCAAACTTGTTTTCTTCCTTTTCCTTTGCATCTATTATTGTTATTTGTTGTTATTTTGTTGTCACCATCATGCATGCATCATGCTAACAACTTTCACCTAATAATTAATTATAAATGATTTGTTCCACTTAATTATGGACCTTTTTTCCTATATGCAACTCTTTTAGCATAGGGGTCCATTTAAATTGTGTTATCATGTTAGCTAGATTATTTTGATGCAACCATTAACTTGTCATGCATCATCTTGATTGTGCCCAATGCCATGAAAATGATTGTTTACATTCATGTTTTGTTTGTTTGCCTCTTCTCGAATAGACGACGACGTTGAGTCAGACGATCCTTACAGCACCCCTTCTGAGGATCTAGCTCAGTACCAGGCTGCTGAGTTCGCAGGCAAGTTATCACTCACATGAACCATTGTGTTCCTTTCAACCCTGGTTACCGATACTTTCCGTTGTCTATTCTTGCTAGCCTTAGTGGTAGTTGTTTCTGTTACGAACCTATCACATGAATCCTTTAACCCTGATATTGCCTCACCACCCCTCCTACAACCCTATTGATTGACCCAGTGTCTTACTAGCATGCTTAGTTTGTTTTGCTCGAGTCCGTTATCCGTTACTTTCAGTTACTATTTCATTATGTTCTGGGGGCTCGTTGTTTAATCTATCAATCAATCATGCTAATGTTGTTACTTAATAATAATTTGATGATAAGGCACCGGCAGGAGGCCCTGTGTGGTTTTGAGGCCTGCTAGTGTCGACCCTAATAGGAAAAGGGTCTTGTCTACTGATCCATGATGAGCGCACTACCGCATGTGGGAAGCGAGTATGGGCGCCCCCCTCAATTTGATTCGATTCGCATCTCGTCCAAATCATCTCATTTAGTTCGTGCTTTCTATTTGCCGCATGCATGTTTTTGCGAGCCCAGCGCAGGGTGGAACTTTTGTAGTCGGCATATAGGGGGACACGTTCTTAGAGTGCTATGAGGGTCCATTTTCTTCTGGGCTCGATTAGCCGTGCGCCCAAGGTGCTTTGGGCTTGATGCGAAGAAGAGTTGAGTTGTGTTGAGTGCCCCTCTTGGTGGGAGGCATCCCATCTTGCGGGTTATTCATACGTGTACGGCCAAATTGGTGCAACCCTGTAGGGATAATCTTCTCGAGAAGCCGTGTTTTCCGCGGTTATGGACTACTTGGTGAAAGTACTGGCTAACAAGTACTCAGGACAACTTAAACCTAATGATTCACTATCTCACACCCCATGATTACAATTTGACTAGTAATAGGCTTATTGTCACAATAACTTGTTTCATCTTAATCCAACTGTGTGAGTTATCCTCGGATTGCTTCTTTGGTAAGGGGCGAGATCCAGGATGGGTTTGTTTGGAGTTATCTTTTCAGTTGGTTACAACACTCGATCTTATCCCCTTTCTGATAGTTGGAAGTGATAGGATCTTGTAGTTGGTTAGCGCAGCCAGTTGCAGCATCTTATATCCCTTCTTTCCGTTGAACCCAAGTCATCTGTGCTTGTGTTGACGGGCTATACTTTGGTGAACTGTGAGTCTTGCTTGCCAGTACGTCTATGTACTGACCCCTTTGGGGCTGTGGTTTCCGCAGACTACGATTACGAGGATCCAGGTGACGGCTACTACGTGGAGTTTGACGAGGCTGCTGACGAGTAGTTAGCGGACCCGGCAGGATCCGAGACATCGTGGATGGGCTCCGTCTTTATTTCAGTTTCCGGCTTCTTAAGCCTATTTGGATTTTTGTCTGTACTCAGACCCCTTTGAATGCTTCCGCTGATGTAATGAATGCTATGTTGGGACATGTGTCCTCTGGATAATTGTATTTGCTACTTCTGCCTTAGTGAAGGCCATTTGCTACCTTATTTCAATCTTTTGTGTCGGAGAGGCATGTTGTGTTATCCTTTTGTTCAAAACCGTTGACGTACCATGTGTGTATGGTATGAAGTACGTCAATGGTAGTGTCCTGATTTCTACAGGATAGTTTACATCGACGGTGAACAGTAGCGATGGGTTGTCACACATAAGTGTTGGCCTACTCGTAAGAGGACGCGGGTGCCAGAAAGCCCCGTAATCCCATCAGAATACTGTTCAGTTCGTACGGTGAGTATCCTATAGAAGTCCGGGTGCGACAAATGGTATCAGAGTCTGTCTGCCTGTAGGATCCCTTTTTACTGGTCGCAGTTGAGTCTAGAAACTATTTTGTAGCTATATAGGAAAAATGAAACGTGAGAGTAGGAATTCTGCCATTTTTCTTCTTTCCCCACCCACCCACCCTTTTCTGGTAAGGAAGTGCAACGTTGTTTTCTGTTCTCACCTAAACTTTCAAGTTAGGATTTCACGTGTTTTGGGTTCTCCGTAGTACCTCAGGAGTTTTTGGTCAAGAGTTTCCCGATGTTGCTTCAATATCCTGTTATTTTCAACATCCTTTTCGTCCGTTGAACCTTGTTGTTACTTTCCACATCAGTTCTCTACCGGAGTCTAATCAAAACCTCCCAAATCATCTGCAGATGGATCTCAGGTTCTACCCGCAGGTGGTTCGGATGACTCGATGTGAGGGCACCGCCGGTTATCCGGAGATGCTGAGAGACATGGTTACCTATCTGGGGTTCCATTGGGCACCAGAGTACCAGGTCTACGAGCAGCAGCGAGAGTTTGACCAGACCTACTACCGGGCTATCGTCTACATTCTGTCGGATGATGGCAGGAGCGTTGTCCACCACTACGAGGCAGTAGGTTCCACAGTGGATATGGCCGTGCAGCAGGCAGCGTACGTGAGTCTCACCGTCCTCCGTGCTGACTACTGGGGGGTTTGATGATTCCATCTGTCGTCACATCCCCCGTGGTTACATCACGGCAGCGGGAGTTCACTTCACTCTCCACAGCAACCTAGATACCTACAAGTCTGATAGCTCCAGGCTGCACACCACTGCCCAGTTCGTGAGGCACAGTGACGCAGTTGCTTCCACACTTTCTCAGGAGTTAGCCTCAGTCAGGGAGCAGTTCTATCTGGCGTTGACTCGTCTGGCTACATACACCACAGACTTTGTTGGAGATGAGCGCTTTGCACGTTTCACTCAGCCAGCTGGGTTTCCGCTGCCAGATGCTGGAGGTTACGAGCCGATCAGAGGTCCACTTCTCGACCTTGGTCCGGGTTACACTGGGATTCCCCGCTTTGGAGCACAGGGAGACGACGCTTTCTACTTCACCACACCGAGAGTTGCTCTCAGGGCAGTCCCGCTCTACGTGGATCGTCGTCATACCTACTTCCGGGGGATTCCTCCGCACCGTATCTCTCGTCGTACTACTCACCGCCGTCCTGCGTGATGAGCATGAGAGTACCGATGTATCCATTCCTAGCTATGTTTAGTTATCCTTTGTCTTTCGAACCATGTATTGGTCTGTTAGATATTCTGATGTAATTGAACATGTGATGATGTACCTGTTGGTTATCTATTCATGCGTCGGAATAATGTATCTTTCGGTTACCAAGTCTATCCTTTTTCTGTTGTTGTGCTAAAATGAATGTCTATTCAGGATGCCGCCAACAAGGAGCAACCCGCCTGAGCCACCTCCGCTCACGGAGCTGTTGACTCAGATGACTCAGGTCGTGGCTCAGATGGCCCAGATCCAGGCTAACCAGCACACCAACCAGAATGCTCCGCGAGTCAGCATCAAGGAGTTTCTGAGCATGAGGCCGAGAGCTTTCGTGGCAACACGTGAGCCTCTGGATGCTGATGACTGGATCAGGGAGATGAACAGGGCTCTGGAGATAGCTCATGTTGCTGAGGAAGATAAGGTCAAGTATGCCACCTACCTACTGAAGGGTCAGGCAGCTACTTGGTGGGAGAACTACCAGACCATGAGAGCTGGCTATCCTATCACCTGGGGATGTTTCAAGGATGCCTTCCTGAAGCACCACATCCCAGATGGTCTCATGGAAAGGATGCGTGAGGAATTCTGCTCTCTCAAACAGGGCAAGCTGGACGTACTTGGCTACCAGAACGAGTTCAATCGTCTTGCTCGATACGCTGGTGACGAGGTGTCCACTGAAGCCAAGAAGATGGCAAGGTTCCGCCGAGATTTTAACCCGGAACTGAAGTACGCTCTCACCAACATCAAGTGCAAGGACTTCGTGGAGCTCGTGAACACCGCGCTAAATGAGGAGAATGGGCGCAAGGCGTTCGAAGAGTCCCGTAAGCACTCGCGTGAGGGTGGTTCCTCCTCCAACATGACCACCCCTCCGCAGAAGCGCCGCATCTGGGTGCCAAATGGTGCTGTCACTCGGGCTCCAAATGCCCAAGCTTCTCCAGGCTTTGGTCCCCGCCCACCCAACCCATCTCAGATGCAGGGTCAGAGGATTCCAATGGGGCAGCCAAGGCCTGGTCCTCCTCGTGTCGTCACTTGCTACAAGTACAAGGAGACTGGACACTACGCTGATAAGTGCACTCAGAGGCAGCTACCTCCACCACCTCCTCGCCCCAACAACAACCAGGCAATGGTTCGTGCTCCCCCGGCTAAAGCCTTCAACTCCAACAACAGGCCTGTCGGGAGGACCGCGAGGGTGAACCATATCAAGGCCGACAAAGCTGAGGAAGCTGCTGATGTCGTTCTCGGTATATTACCCGTAAACTCTATTCCAGCCAAAGTGTTGTTTGATACTGGAGCATCGCATTCTTTTGTGTCAAAGATTTTTGCAAAAGCATACAACCTAGTTCTGGTTCCGCTAAGCAATCAAATGACTGTTCACTCTCCGGGACCGCAAATGTTGACTTCCAAGATAAGCATGGACAATGAGATCCTAATTGGAGGTCGAATATTCCTTGCTTCACTCATGTTGCTGGGAAATTCTGACATTGATGTCATTCTGGGTATGGATTGGTTGAAGACCCACAAAGCTAAAATTGACTGTGCTCAAAAGTCAATAACTCTCTCCCACACTTCAGGCCAGATAGTCTATTCTCCATATGGATCAAGTTCTGTTCAGCTGTTCAACCTAGATGCCAAACCCCTTCCTGCAATTGAAAATGTTCCGGTGGTTTGTGAGTTCCCTGACGTCTTTCCAGAAGAGTTGCCAGGGATGCCTCCGGATAGAGCAGTTGAGTTCGTGATCGAGCTTGAGCCAGGTACTGCTCCAATCTCTAAGCATCCATACAAGATAGCTCCTCCTGAACTGAAATTGTTGAAGGAGCAAATCGATATGTACATGGAGAAAGGTTACATTCAGCCTAGTTCCTCCGCTTGGGGTTGCCCAACTCTATTTGTTGCCAAGAAGGATCAAACAAAAAGACTCGTGGTTGACTATCGTCCTCTCAACGAGAAAACCATCAAAAACAAGTATCCAATTCCTCGTATTGATGATCTTTTTGATCAGCTTGCTGGAGCCTCAATATTCTCAAAGTTGGACTTGAGCATGGGTTACCATCAAATAAAGATCAGAAAGGAAGATATTCCAAAAACAGCTTTCACCACTCGGTACGGTCTATATGAATACACCGTCATGTCCTTTGGTCTCACCAATGCACCGGAAATGTTCTCAAGACTCATGAATTCTTTCTTCCATGAATACCTCGACAAGTTCGTTGTGGTATATCTCGATGACATTCTAGTCTACTCAAAATCCGAGGAAGAGCATGGAGAACATCTTCGTCTCACTCTCATGAAACTTCGCGAGCATCGTCTATATGCCAAGTTCTCCAAATGTGATTTCTGGATTCCAGAAGTTGCTTACCTTGGTCATATCATCTCTGCCAAAGGCATAGCCATTGACCCAGAAAAGGTTAAGGCAATTGTTGATTGGAAACCCCCTAAGACTGTAAAGCAAGTCAGAAGTTTTCTGGGCTTGGCTAGCTATTGCCGTCGTTTTGTCCAAAACTTCTCCAAGATTGCCAAACCTCTCACTGATCTCACAAAGAAGGACAAGAAGTTCGTTTGGTCTCCACAGTGTGATGAAAGTTTCAATCTCCTGAAGACTAAACTCACTTCCACCCCAGTTCTGGTTGGCCCAGATACCACCAAACCTTTCCAGATATTCTGTGATGCATCTCTCCAAGGCCTAGGAGCAGTTCTTATGCAAGAACGTCAAGTTGTGGCTTATGCTTCACGTCAGTTGAACCCACATGAGCAAAACTATCCCACTCATGACCTAGAACTTGCAGCAGTTGTGTTTGCCCTCAAGAAATGGAGACAATACTTGTTGGGTAACAAAACTGAAATCTTTTCCGACCACAAGAGTCTGAAATACATCTTCACTCAGCCAGATCTGAACCTCAGGCAAAGGAGATGGATTGAGAAGATTAAAGACTTTGATCTCACCATTTCTTACACTCCAGGCAAGGCTAATGTTATGGCCGATGCTCTCAGTCGCAAATCCTATTGCAATAATCTCATGATCATGGAAAGCCAACCTCCACTTCATGAAGAATTCCAGAAGCTGAACCTTGGTCTTGTCCCTGAAGGATACCTTGCCAGCTTGACAGCCAGTCCAACTCTCGAGGACACGATTCGTTCTGAACAACTTCGTGATACTGAAATCAAGAAGATTGTAGAGCACATCAAGGAAGGCAACGATAAATTCAAGTCCTTCTCAATTAATGACAAGGGAACTGTGTTCTTCGAAGGACGCATTGCAGTTCCTCAGATTCAAAGTCTCAAGGATATCATTCTCAAGGAGGCTCATGAAACTCCTCTATCCATCCACCCTGGAAGTACAAAGATGTACCAGGATCTCAAGACTCTGTATTGGTGGCCTGGCATGAAACGTGAAATTGCTCAATACGTTTCTGAATGCGACGTTTGTCAACGTGTTAAGGCAGTCCATCAGAAAACAACCGGTCTACTCCAACCTCTGAAAATTCCTGAGTGGAAGTGGGACATGATTGAAATGGACTTCGTTACTGGGTTTCCAAAGTCCAAAAAGGGCAACGATGCAATCTTCGTTGTTATTGATCGTCTCACTAAGGTAGCTCACTTCTTTGCTGTCAAGGAAACTATCTCAGCTAGCCAGTTAGCAGAGCTCTACACAGCAAGGATTGTTCCTCTTCATGGTGTTCCTTTGGAAATAAGCTCAGACCGTGGAAGCATATTCACTTCTCATTTCTGGAAAAGCTTTCAAGATGCATTGGGCACCAAACTTCTGTTCAGCACAGCTTATCACCCTCAGTCTCAGGGGCAAGTCGAAAGAGTCAATCAGATTCTCGAGGATATGCTCAGAGCATGTGGTCTCTCCTTTGGCATGAAATGGGAGGATTGCCTTCCATATGCTGAATTCTCCTACAACAAAAGCTACCAGGCAAGCCTAGGCATGGCACCATTTGAGGCATTGTATGGCCGCAGATGCAGGAGTCCAATCAATTGGTCTGGAGCTGGTGAACGTTCACTTTTAGGCCCTGACATTGTTAAGGAAGCCGAGGAGAAAGTTCGTATCATTCGTGACAATCTCAGGATTGCTCAGTCTCGTCAGAAGAGCTATTATGATAGCAAGCACAGGGATATGATCTATGCACCTGGTGATAAGGCATATCTCCGTGTAACTCCCCTCAGAGGCACTCATCGTTTTGGTGTGAAAGGAAAGCTTGCACCAAGATACATTGGTCCTTTCAACATTCTCTCAAGGAGGGCAGAAAATGCTTATCGTATTGAGCTTCCAGAAAAACTATCCAAGGTGCACGATGTGTTCCACGTGTCACAACTCAAGAAGTGTTTCAAAGATCCAGATCGTGCAGTTGATCATGATTCCATTGAACTGCAAGATGATCTATCTTATGAGGAGCACCCATTTTCGTATTCTCGATGAGACCGAGCGTAAGACTCGCAACAAGAGCACCAAGTTCTTGAAAGTGCAATGGTCGCATCATTCCGATAAAGAGGCAACGTGGGAGACCGAAGTGGATCTTCGCAAGAAGTATCCGGACCTTTTCACTTCTCAGTAAGGAATCTCGGGGCGCGATTCCTTCAAGGGGGGCGTTTTGTAACATCCCAAGTATGAAAATATCCCTTAGAATGTTTGATTTATTGTTTTGATTCAAGCATTGCATCATGTCATCATGTTTAATCATTTGTTTGCAATTGTTACTATTTGTTTTGCATCTGTTTTATCTTGTTTTCATAATCAAACTCAAACAAATTTCAAATGGTTATTTCATACTTGATCTGTTACAACTTTTGGAATAAAAATAACAAATGAAAACAACCATTTTATTCCATGTTGATAACTCCTTAATTTGTTGGTTTTAATCAAACCATTAATCCAATCAAATAATTCTAAAACATTTTCAAATTCAAACCAAGGCTAAAAATCAGTACCCTTTTGAATCCATGAATTCCACCAAACAATTATAAACTTTAAATCATGTTAAACCTTAGGGGTAACCCTATCAAAAATGCCTTGTTTCTATAATGTTAAATTAATATTTAAAATTCATCCAATTTGGTTTCAAATACCAACAACATTTTACATCTCAAATTTTTGAAAACAAACTTTGGCATTTGGTTGCTTTTGGTCTCACAAGCCTAACTTAATTTTTCTGGAATTTTTCCTAAACAGAAATCTATCCATTTCTTCCAATTCTGTTTTCAGAAAAAAAAACAGAAAAAAGGAGCAAAAGCGCAGCGCGCGCGGCAGCTAGCAGCAGCCCAACCCACCTAACCTACGCGCGCGCAAGCCCAGCCCGCTAACGCAACTTACCGGTTCGAAAACGATTGCGTCATCGTCTCCCCCGTGTACCGCAGTGCATCCGGGCACTCCACGTCAGAGTACGGCCGCGCCGACGGCCAGGAGAGCGCCGTGGCCCCTATTTAGCCCCTCGAGCAGCGCGCGCAGCCCAAGGCTAACCCTAGGTCCTCGCTCCCCGCGCCGCGCCGCCAATTCCTGCTCTCTGTCGCCACTTCCCCTCTCTGTTTCTCCTCGCCGGCGACAACTCCCTGAACCTCGCCATGGCGCCGCCTCCTCACTGCCATACCTAGCCAATTCTACACGGGAACGACATCGCCACTCTCCCCTTACCGTTGAACACCTAATCGCCACCGGTAAGCCACTGTCTCGCCGCCGCGATCTTCTCCTCTCCGGCCACCGTGCCTCCGTATCTGAACCCGAGGTTGCCGTCGACGGTGCAGGGGACCTCGACGTGATCTGAGCACGGCTATCCATCCACCTCTTCCTCTCTACGTTTTGAACACCGGAGCTAGCTGGGAGGGGCACTGCAGCCGCGCCGCCGTCCTCTTCCCGCCGACGTCGCCTCCGTCATCAGTACGTCACCGTCGAGCTCTCCTCGGCCAAATCCCGGTGAGCTCACCGTTCTTCTTCCCCTCTCTCCCTCCTGTGCATCGTCACACACCCGTGCACGTTCTGCACACGTCCAGCACTCAACCGCAGCGAGCACCCGTGCAGATCAACGCCGGTGAAGTTTCTGTCAGTCGAGCAAAGTGTCGTTCGTCAGTTTCGTCAGTGTAACGCTTGGTTCTGAAACTATATCCTCACTGCGTCCCTATATCTGTCAAGCGAACGCGCAGCAGCGCAGCGGTTCAGTGTATCGTGCGCGAGGGCGAGGTGCTGGGTTCGATCCCTAGCACCTGGGATTAAATCCCTCTTTTTTTCGTTCGAGCGCTGACAGCCCTGGCCTAGCTGTCAGTCACTCGTGTGCCACGCGGGCACAGCGAGCCCACGGGGCCCCCCTGGCAGTGTTTGGGTGGGTCTTTCCGTGAGTATAAAAAGTTTTAAAACGAATCTGTTTTATTTCTCCTATTTCTTTTAAATGGCAGAATAAAACACTAAACTTTAAAAATCAATAACTTTTAATCTATAAGTCTAATACATAAAAGTTATATATGTTTTCTGTTCAAAATCAAATGATCTTTCCAATTATTACATTTGTGAACTGTTTTGAATTTTCCAAATACATTTAAAATTCAAATTTGAATAATTCAAATGTAATTTGCAATAATTCATAAATAATTCATACTAATTCCAAATAAGGCAAATAAAATATGTTTTTCATACCATTTTGAATATCCTATTCAAATATAAAATTTGTTTCATTGTTTGAATAATTTAAATTGCCTAAATGATTTAATACTTGTTTAATTCATTTAAATTTGTTAAAAATCATAACTTGCTCAAAAAATATTTTTGAACATGCAAAATATGTTTTCAAACCATCAAAGGGTGAACTTTTCAAAAGTGAATTTTAATTTATGTTTGAACAAATAAAATTCAAATAAAATTCAAAACTTGTTTTAAATCAATTAAAACTTGTTTAATATTGCTTAATTCATACAAATTCATCTTAATCCAAATTTCAATATTTGAAACATGTAATCCAACTAAAATTTGATGTTCTTTTCAAATATAAATTTTGTTATTGTTTTGCACACTTTAAATTGATGAAAACAATAATTGTTTGTGTGACATGTTTAAGTAACCAAATTTTCCAAACTTAATAAATAATTTCCAAACTTGTTTTCTTCCTTTTCCTTTGCCTATTATTGTTATTTGTTGTTATTTTGTTGTCACCATCATGCATGCATCATGCTAACAAAACTTTCACCTAAAATTAATTATAAATCATTTGTTCCACTAATTATGGACCTTTTTTCCTATATGCAACTCTTTTAGCATAGGGGTCCATTTAAATTGTGTTATCATGTTAGCTAGATTATTTTGATGCAACCATTAACTTGTCATGCATCATCTTGATTGTGCCCAATGCCATGAAAATGATTGTTTACATTCCTGTTTTGTTTGTTTGCCTCTTCTCGAATAGACGACGACGTTGAGTCAGACGATCCTTACAGCACCCCTTCTGAGGATCTAGCTCAGTACCAGGCTGCTGAGTTCGCAGGCAAGTTATCACTCACATGAACCATTGTGTTCCTTTCAACCCTGGTTACCGATACTTTCCGTTGTCTATTCTTGCTAGCCTTAGTGGTAGTTGTTTCTGTTACGAACCTATCACATGAATCCTTTAACCCTGATATTGCCTCACCACCCCTCCTACAACACTATTGATTGAGCCAGTGTCTTACTAGCATGCTTAGTTTGTTTTGCTCGAGTCCGTTATCCGTTACTTTCAGTTACTATTTCATTATGTTCTGGGGCTCGTTGTTTAATC